>VRLP01001619.1:0-119791 GCA_009660295.1 Lophius piscatorius | reverse complement strand
TGAAATCATAAAAAGTCAAATAATGCTGCTTGTACTGGAGAAGCAAATAATACCTTACAGATTTATCATCCCTTGACATATTAAGCAGAAAAAAGTAGAAATACAACGCTGTAAAATGAAATATAAAAATTCAAAATATCACTTAATACATTTTTTTTTGAGGACTTATAATAAGGGTTTCAATAGTCATAATACAGACTAATTAAAGTGTAGTCTTATTATATTATATAATATTCAGTTGCTTAAATAAGAGCATTTTACTGTTGTTTTAACATTATTCACATACACGTCAATTAAGCCATAACATTAAACCCACCTGCCCTCGTCACAAACCCTGAAGTATAACTCATTAAAATTTCAAGTAGTAAAAATAAAGACTGATGGAAGTGTTACAATATAAGATTAAATTGCTTTATAAAAGGCATTTTAATGTTGCGTTAACATTATACTGTACGTAACAATCAGTCCTGAAATAGTGTTACTCTCCTCTCTGCCACCAAAAACAGCTTTATGAAGAAAATTAGAATCCAGAATAACTTTTTTGTGGCCGATAAAGAACCACTGGTTTATTCTAATCTCTCCAGACCAGGAAAACCCAACAAGGCCTGCAGTTCTGGCGATGCTCTTAACTAGCAATTTAACCACCACAATGTGGACCTTGTCTCTCAGATTTTTACATTCGCAGAATTTTCTTGCAACTAACATCAACTTCAGGACAAACTGTTCAACTGGTACATGATGTGTCCCGCGCACCGACAGCTGCATTGAAACGAGATAATCACTGCTGACTTCAACTACCAGTGGTTATAATGTTATGGCTGGTAGGTATATGCTTTTTGGCAATTTACTCTGCGGAAATGCACGATACTTTCTAGACGCAGCAACCCTGAAGTGAAAAACTATTCTAGCTGTGATTTAAGTGAAGTCAAAAATGAAATATTTCCCTCTAATAAAGAAGTAAAACGTTTAAAAAAAATAGTTTAAGTATAAAGATATATAAGGATCAGAAAATTGTACCTCGACCGCCGATCTGAATCTGATATTATAATCTCGTGATTTACATCGTACGCGGTTAATTTGAGGTTTAAGATGGCAGCTATTTAAATCAAATTAGGGCAGTGACGGCAAATATACATGAAGAATGAACAGACGTCGGACATATTTTTCATCTAATAAGTCCTCTCTTCCCTGCTGCTCCGTCTGTCGTGAAGCTTTTATGGTTTCGGAGCAGGTAGAGAGAGCTCTGTGTTTTACTCTCCCTCTGTTTCTGTCTCTGAGGAGAACAGCTGCCATGTCCAGGAGGAAATGTTGCTTTTTTCCAATCAGGCCGTGTTGTCTGATGGACGCCGTCTAGTTTTGGCTCAGGCTGTGATGTAGGATGCAGTTTATTGGCTAGAACATGGTGATGGGAGGGGGGGGGGGAGCCCCCCGCTTCTCTCTCTTTCTCTCTCTGTCTCTCTCGCTCTCTCTCTCTCTCTCTCCCTGAATGGTGAGACCGGCCATGATGGTGACCCCTCTGACCCCATCACGTGAGCGTCAGAGGAAACGATGCTTTTGCGATGGCAGCCCAGAGAATCAATACAGCAAAATATCAGAAAAAGTCTTATAGTACTGTATCAATAAACAAACGGCATGCGTCAGTCTTTTATTATAGAAATTGCAAATATTACTTTGACTATTTGGGGCTAGAATAGTAATTTCAGTTGATTCCTCCAGTCCACTAGAGGGTGCTATAGTCTTTTTTTATGGTTTGGGCAGCAAAGATGATGGTTGGCATGTTGAAAGTTGATAAAACAATGATGGAGGCTTCATATAAAGTTTTTGTTTTCTGAGGGAGACTCTTGGATGACAGGTGGAGTGTCTTTGAAGCAGTTTCAACAGAAGTCCAATTTGAAGGCTTACCAAGACCTGGATGATGAGAATGTACTCCACCTTCTACAGTACGCTAAAAGTCAGGTTTATCAACCGTTTGATACGGGGCTCTCTGTCTAAGCGTCTCTAAGCAGCTTCCACAGGTTGAATACTTTTCTTTTGTAATCCTTCAAATCGTTTCAGAAAACTCCTTTTCCATAGTATTATCTTCAAAAAACCAAAAATTTAAAACTGTAAAAATAAATATTTGTTTATCATTGATGCACAAATCAGAAATAATTCTTGCAGTAATATATAACACACTGTAAGAAGAGTTATTGGTGACTTCAACACACAAAAAAAAAAAAACTTCCACCGGTGACACAATAATTAATTGATTCCTTAAATTAAAAGGTTAGACTGAAAAATATTTGAGGTAACTAGTTGTAGAAATTAATTTGAGTTCATCAACAGTTTTATTTACAGCATATGATTAGACCCTTAAAGCCCAAAATTGAAATTTTGGTTTTGGAAATGTTTGAAATCGAATTGGAAAAATAAACTTTTTTCCAAGAATTCAAGGCTAATATCTGAGCATTGCATTAATGATGAAAATTATTAATGAAATTATTAATGAAATCTTCAGCTCTGATCCATCAGCAGATCATCTCAGCTGTCAGTATGAAGGAAAGTTCTGATCCTGACCCTCTGTGTCTGTCTTCTCCAGGCCTTTGTCTCCCTCTCTCTGCTGTACTGGGCTCTGCAGAGCTTCTCCCAGCTGACGAACATCAAGAAGAAGGCCGTCTGAGTCTGAGTCCGAGCCGTGCCACAGCAGAACTTTTCCTTTTATGTATGACTCTGGGATGCAGCCACATCAGAGCATCATCATTCAAATGGAAACACTGGAGAATACTAATCAAGCTGTTTTATCTTTTTGTGTAATAACACATTAATAGCACATTTTAATTACCATTCAACTCTGTAGACTGTAAAAAAATAAATGAATAAAAAATTCTATAATTTTTGGTAAAATACCGGCAGCGTCGGTTGCCAGGATTTTACCGTAAAAAAATACATTGACCATGTACAAGACATTACTGTAAATAACCAATCAAATAGATATAATATATACCTTTTATGATTACATATTGAATTACATATAGTAACAGTACATTAACATTCATTTCAGACTATGATCTAGAAATCAACATTATTTCACAAATATACTGTATTTTTAGCATCTTCTGTCTGTCGAAGTGATAGGATGCTGTTGCTAAATGGTTAAAGTTGGTTATTTACATTTTCATACCCGCAAAATCTGTCTATGTAAAGGATAATACAATTATTTAATATAATTGTATTAAATTATAATTCTATTATAACATCATTTACAGTAATGACTCGTTTGTGACATGACGGCAAAGTTTGTACTTTTACAGTACAATTCTGTGTTTTCAAATGTTCTGAGCAGAAATAAGAAAGTTATTTAAGGTTTCTTTATTTGTGATTATTCAGCCTACAGGGATACTGTTTTGAAATTTATTGTGTTTTACTGCTGACATTTTTTTTATAGTATTCTCTACCGACAATTTTTACAGGTTATGTGAGAAAAAGTTGGTATGTACTGTAATTTTATGTGTGAAGCTATATATATATAACTGTAAAAAGTTTGACATTGTATGGTCATTTACAATAACGTCTTGTACACAGTGACCACATTTTTTACGGTAAAATTCTGTCAACCACAGCTACTGAAATTTTGCTGTAAATTTTATTGATTTTTTTTTTTTTAAGTGTCCGTATTCTTCAGCTTCTGCTGTAAACGTTGCTGGATACCTTAATTTAGTTCGTTTTTTTTTCAAGTTTTAATCAAATGAACAAATTCTAAGATGTTTGAGGTTCATTCTTGCGAACATATTTATACCTCTCCGTGCTTTATTAACAAAGAAACACGGCTTTATTAGTAAACTGCCTGAAACACTTTATAAATTTGTGCTTTTCTATAAAAATGTATAACCGTCTTATATAAAATAGTCTTAAAAAATCTAATTCAACTCTATTGAGCAGAATACTGTACAGTTTATTTCTTCCGTTGTTGCAATAAAAACATTTGTATTCAGGAGGAGTGTCAGCAGATGGTGCTGTTATCTCCCTGTTTCATTTGGAATCCAGCTCCTGGCATCTGTGAGCAGCAAAAACCTCCAAACTAATTTATTCAGGCGACATCAGGACATATGTTCGAATAAAGAGTTAAAACCGGGTCAAAACCTCGACAGCTGGCAGAACATTAGAGATTGCTGTTAAGAAACAGTAAAGTATCCATTAATAAAAGCTCAGCAAACAGCTGGATTTCAAATCATATCAAATACAAAGACACATAAACAAATCAGCCATATCATTACAACTATCTATTCTACTGTCTCTGCAACTTCTTGTTTCACTAAAACACAGCTCTAATCGTGAAGGGGAGGTCGTCGGTATGCTATAATGTTTAGGTAGGTGTCAAAGCAACATGAACGGCAGGAGCCCACTGCCTCGCCTGACTGGCTTTGCTCCCATAATGCACTCTGGTGCCATCTCTTCTTCTCTTCTTGCGTCCGACCATTCACATGACATAGAAGAAAACCTGAATCCTCAGACCGGGCCACCTTCATCCATTGCTCAAGAGTCAAGTTCTGGTGCTGACACGACCCTTGAGGGTGCTTTCAGCCTTTCTGTGTGGTCTGACACCTTCCTATCAGAACCAGCACTTATTTTCCAGCAATCTTTCGTTACAGCGGCTCTTGTTTGGGTTGGGACAACACAGGCTAGCCTTAGCTCCCCTGAAGAGAGAGGCCTGCAGTTCCTTCAATGGTTTCTTTTGTGACCTCCTGAAGGTCTCCTCCAGGTGTAGATGTTGTGTCTAACTGTGGACAGGAGGAGACACAGAACCCTAGAAATAGCTTTGGAGTTCATCCCAAACCTTTGGATTTCAATCATCTTCTGGAAAGTCTGATTTTGGCATAGTGTGCTACTGGTAAGACGTACAAGACAACTTCCTGCTTCTGAAGATGGTCTATTGAAGTGACGATGTAACTGAAGAGGGCTGGTAGTGATCAAATCCGGGTGGGTCCAATGCAGCTGGAACCAGCTATTCATGTAGTTAGATATAAAGAGGCAAAAATATATATATATATATATATATATATACATATATATTACGCAGAACCAGTTGCTCTGTACGGAAGAGGATGAGAGCCACATATGGCAATTTGTGGATACAAATACTGTGGCGAAGAATTCTGACTTTAATGCCAGAATTAAAAAGAAAAAATTAAAGAAAAATTATCGTGTAGCCCTATTCTCAGAATAAAGTCAAAATTCAGAGAATAAAGTCAGAATTCTGAGAATAAAGTCAGAATTTCCCTCCCCCCAAAAAAGATACAGGTAACCCTAAACCTCTTCTATAGTTATGAGAGAACCTTTCTGTTTCAATAAATAGAATCATTTAAAAAGTCTATTTTGTGTGCTCTGGGGTTATTTTATGTTAAATGTAGTTTGATGACCCGATCCGGTTCAGCCTGAGATACAAACAAACATAAGACATCTGGGAGGGGGGTCCAATATCCTTTCACGGCGCTGCGTTTACGTCCGCAGCGGCTTTCTGAAGATCCATCGCTGTGAAATGTGGAAACATCCGATCTGTGTGGGAGCTGAATCAGAGATGAAGCATGCGTGTGAATATTCCTGACGTGTGGCGCTAACAGGTGGACAGATGGCGTCTCTGTGTACGTGCAGAACGCTTACTAACAAGCAACACGTCTTATCAAACGCATTCAGCCAACAGGTTGGGAGAACATCTGTGGAGAAGCGTCAACGCGCTGATCTAATCTGGATGTGAATTTAAATCCAGAAACACCAGAAGCACCAAACAGGAAACAAACGATTTCCTGTTAGTCCGGGGATTCTCCAAATCTAAACCCTTCATCTTCATCTCACACATGTATTCTGTCTTACTGTAACTGACCTTCATTCCTCTTCTCTCCAGCGCATACCTCCACCTCTCCAGATATTCCTCCACCTGCTCCCTGATCACACTACAGATCACAAATTCGTTAACCGTGGAGACTCCTGCCGACCTCATATGCCAGCCGGCTCATCACCCTAACAAACAATAAGGGGCTCAGAGCCCATCCTTGGTGCAGTTCCATCACCACATCTCTTTCTCTAAATCCACAAAGTGACTCCTTCTGACCTTCTCTATACTTCTCCATCAGCTCTCTCAGAGCAAACATCTCATCTGTAGTGCTATTTCTTGGCATGGAACCATTCTGCTGCTCACAAATCACCACGTCTTTCCGTTCCACTACACTTCCCCAGATCTTCATGACTAGATTCATTTCATCCATTAGCATTATATCCCAGAAACGTCGGGTTACTATGAAATAGTCCACTACATCTACCGCCACAAATTGGTCGTGTTGACAGGATAACTCAAAAACGATGTCATGGACCGCTCTCAACCTTTACACCCACATACATCTCAGGGCAAAGAAGAGCTGGATGGATTTTGGGAAAAGTTGGTTATATATTTCTGACACTAGGGGGAGATTTATCTCCAAAAGTTTTTGGGCCATCATTTCTAAATCAGTGGTCCGATTTAGTCCAAAGTTGATGCAGAGGAATCAACTTAAGGGGATTTATCAGGTTTACTTTTTGTCTTACTCTAATTGCTCTTTTTTACTCACAAGGGGGAGATTTCTTACGAAAAATACAATATTTCTGATTGACTGTTGGTCAAGTTTGGTGCATATGGATCTACTGGAGATGATATATCTTGTACGTATCATGTCTTAATTTAGTAATTCATATTTTTACTAATTAGCCGGAGCTTTTCGACAAGTATCATTGTTTTTCAGGAATAACTTTTGGGGGATGTGGCCTATAGGCTGTAGGCCTTGTTAACCACCAACAGAAAATCACTGGATCTTAACTAGACTCAGATCCAACATTATGGGAAATTGGTGAATTTATTTGTTGTTGACTCTGAAGCTGCAGAAATTAAACACATGATTCCAGATGCAAATAGGTTTCCAGTGTCAAGGAATTGTGTGGTATCAAATTTGGCAGGAGGAAAGACGCAGTAAAGCGACCTCGTCGCGATGACATCAACCTAGTGGTCATGTGGCCTTGAGGGCGATGATACATTTGATAAGTGACTCTTGAGTAATGAGATATGCTGTCTGCTCTAGTTTTACAGCCTGTTTATTCAAACACCGCCGTATTAACCGCGACCTGTTACACTCTTGTGCGTTTTAATGATGTGTGTGGTTGCCGAGGCGATCCGCCATCAGCATGAGAAGCTGACATATTGATCACAGTGAGGAAGGATACGGCCTTCACCTTTATGCACATGAAATCCCTCTAATAGGCAGTGAGGGAATTCTGCCCGGGGTCTCGCTTAATGGAAGAGGGAAATGTCGCTGAAGATAAGACAATCGATGAGCGACTGGATGAGAATTAGATCTCAGCGACTCGCTCGGTTGCGAAAAAAACAAGCCAGCAATCATTTCATCCTTGGCGGCGTCACGTCTGCTTTTTAACGAGCCTCACAGCCATCAGCGAAATGATGCTTGAAAACATCTGAAATTGAATACTTTTTTTCTAATGAATCTTTGATGAATTTTCATATCATGAAACAATAATAATCTGTTCAAAAAGGAAATTACATTTCATTTCATTTCAACATTTTCAACATGAATGGAATAACTTCTAACTTCTCTGCTCCCTCAATTCCTTTCAGCTTCTCTTCACTGGGTTCCTCCTTAAACAAAAAACAGGTTAAGAATACACCGGTCGGCCATAACATTATAACCCCTTGCCTAATATGGTGTAGGTTCACCCTACAGAATAAAGCTCTGAGCTGTCGAGGCACAAGACCTCTGAAGGTGTGTGGTGATATCTGGTTTTGGTGTTGGTGGTAATGGATTGAGATATTGGGAGTTTTTAAGTCCAAGTCAACTCCTCAAACCGTTCTTAAACCATTTCTGAAGTGTAGCAGGGAGCATTATTCTGCTGAAAGATTCTTCTGCCGTTATGGAATCACACACTATCACACTGCCTTCTTACCCATAGTGCATCATGGGGAGAACATGCACACGCATCCTGCCATCCACTTGACTTAGAAGAAAATGTAATACCGCAGAGGAGACCACCTTCATCCATTTCTCCACGGTCCAGTTCGGATGCAGAGAGCCCATTGTAGTGAAGCTGTGTTCTCTGACACAATCCTCTAAGAACAAGTATTAATTATTTATCAGAACCATCATCATCAATTTCTGATACAATTGCCCTTCTTTGGAATCCCTCCTCACGCATATCAATTTGCCTCGATCCCACGACCCTGTAACGAGTGCACCATGTTGTCCGTTCATAGACCGCTTTGAAGGTCCTTACCACTGCGGAACAAGAACACCTGACAGGACCTGTAGTTCTGGATTTTCTCTGACGCAGTCTTCACGCTTACCCTTCCTAATATATCCCGCCCACGGCGGGGAACCACGGTAACAACATAACAGCATAACAACTACGTGACCCGTCAGTGGTTGTAATGTTATGGCTGATTGGTGTACATCTCACTCACTCCAGCTGACATTGAACCTCTTCAATTTTTGTGCTTAATGACATAATAAAAGAGACTTCAGTATGTTCAAAACATGTATGCTGCAAGGATCCTGATGAGAGTTCGTAAACACGAACACATCACCCCCGTTCTTCATTCCCTTCATTGGCTTCCCATCTCCACCAGGATTGATTATAAGATCTCTCTCCTCACTCACCAGTGCATCCATGGTAACGCCCCCCCCTACCTAAAAGAACTACTCACCCCACTGACCTCAACACGATCCCTCCGTTCTACCCGCTCATACTGCCTCCTCCTTCCCCGGACTACGTTCAGCACCATGGGTGATCGGGCCTTCTGTTCTGCTGCCCCTCGTCTGTGGAATGACCTCCCTGACCATCTCAGGGCTCCACAGACGACTGACACATAACTGACTTAAAACTTTCCTTTTTAGCAGAACCTATAACTTTAATTAACATTGCTGCTTTTTGGTCATGTTTTTATATAGTTATTATTATATTTGATGCTTTTATCGGCTTTTACTTTGTAGCACTTTGAGATTTGATCCAAATTTAAAGTGCTTATAAATTAAATGTATTATTATTATTATTATTATTAATAAAATCCGTGCCTGGATGGTCCTTAAATCTTTCCAAGGTAAATTAATTTGTTTAACCTTTTTTTTTTAAACCAGGAGAATTAAAAGAAAAAATCTCTTCTTGACCCCAATTGAATCTCCGGATGGCAGCAACACACTTCATCATTTACACATGAAAAAACAACAGAGTACAATCACCATAAATATCCACATAGAGAGAAATGAAAATACACAATGAAATCAAACTGAAAGTGATATTAAACTCAAGTAGTCTGACAAATGTTTCCAGTTCAAATCTCATAATATAGACATCATCAAGGTAAATCTAAACATATATATCTTAGAAGGACCAGGAGAATGTCATCCACTCCTTCATCTCTAATATCACTGCAGCAGAATAATTATGATATATAATTAAATATCACTGAGGCTGATGCTAAATATAACCATTTAGCATCAGCCTCCCATATTTTTGACAGACAGAAAATACCAAAAATAAGGTATATATTTGTTCAATAATGTTGATTTCTAGGTTAAAAGTCTAAAATTCATATTATTTTAGACATTCTGACAAGAGAAAGGCTAAAATAATCTAGGTACAGAACTGGTACAAACAAAACATCCCATAAACTGCATCACGGCCAAACAAACATAAAATCTGACCCCTCGTCTCTGAACCCGGTCATGGAAAACACGGACCGGACCTCAAGGCACAGTTGGGTCAGGGAGGGCCCTCGGTTTGGGAAGTTCAGATTTGCATTTCTTGCTTTTCGAAGATGCTGAGGTTCTATTCGCTTCATCAGTCTGCGATCTTCTGCAGTACTTAAGCAGTTTGCAGCAGAATCCGAGGTGCCGGGTATGAGACCCGGTCCCTGTTTCTCTGTTGGACCTTTTTGAACTCCCTCCAGGTGGATGATGCCTCATGCAAAGGAAGGTCTGTACAATCTTACAAGATTGATGTATCACGAGTTATTCAGTCCCAGCAGGACCATCATGATGAAGGGAGCTGAGTCAGGCGGACAAGGTCTTTGCCAACCAGATGATTTGCATTCCAACCCGTACCAACGCTCATGAGCTCTGGACAGGAACAGAAAGAGGCTGTAGACGCTCGCAGTCCACCAACTGAGTCTAAGAGAGGCTTGACTGTCCAGAGGAAGACTATAATAGAGCTTCTGCTGCTGCTCCAGTTCAATGGACTCAGTTAAAGGGATTTGGGCATCTGGTTAGAACGCCTCCAGGGAACCTCCCTTTGAAGCATTTTCAGGCACGTCCATCGAGAAGGGGACCGCAGAAGAGAGCCACAAATCACTGGATGGATTACACACCTAATTTAGTCTGGATCCCCCAGGAGGAACTGGAAGGGGCTGTCGGCGAGGTTGGAATTCCCTGGGTTAGCTTACTGCCACCACGACCCAAACGTGGATAACCAGAAGAAGATGGATGGATGGATGAAAGCGAGCTGGAGACATTTTGAGACTTGTCTACACTGTAAAAAGAATTGTTTGATGAACTCAGAAAATGATTTCAACTGGTAGGACACTAATAGATGAAGTATTTACAGCCTGTGTGTGTATATACATATATATATAGATGTATATTTATGTATGTGTATATATATATATATATATATATATATATATATATGTCCTTTATGTGAGGACATAAAAGGGTACTAAATACTTGATTTAATTTATGTGACTAGCTGAAGCCATTTCTTTAAACGTATATTCATTTGTCCTTTTACAGTGCATGATAAGACCCCAAACACATTAAAAAGTTAAAGTCTGGCTTTGGAAATTGAAAAAAAATCACTTTTGAAAACCTTTTTTTTTTCATGGTTTTACCTTCAAAACAACAGGAGTTATAAAACCGTAAATAAACATTTGTTTATTATTGGTGCCTTTATCGGACATTATGTTATTCTTTCAGCAAAAAAAAAATATAACACACTGTTAAAAGAGAACAGTTTTTTTTTTTAAATGACTTACACTGGTAGAAGAGTTAAAAAAAAGTCGTTAAAAAGTATCTACGACTTAAATGAATAAGTCAGACACAAAAATAGGATTTTATTTAAGTAGCCAGTTTACCCCAATAGTACAGGAAGTGAAATTCCAGATAAGAAAATCCAACTTAAATTTCAGACCATTGATACTGAATTTAATTTTGTGTTACCAGTGAACAAATTATTATTATTTTTTTCTTTTTAATACTACTAGTAACCTAAATGATATCAAATATTTGTGTGTCTTATTAATCTAAGTCATAAATACTTAATTCAACTGTTCCACCAGTGGAGGTCATTTAAAAAAAAAAAAAAAAGGAATTCTATTTTTAGAGTATGTAATATTTGTCTTTGTTGCAAAAGGGTGGATCCCTTCAGGATCCCCACCAGAAAAGAGATCCTCCCTGTTCACACTGTGATTGACAGGAGATCTCTGGAACTTGATAACAAGGACTTTGGAAATATAGACCCACATTTTGCAGAGTCATTTTGTTCCCTCCAGGCCATAGAAGTGGATCTTACCTGTAAAAGGGTGGAACGTCCCCCGTCCCCCGTTTGTCTGTGCACCTCCTCCACTTCTGTCTGTTTTTGCCTCATTACATGGCAGATGGGAACAGCGACCAAATGTGATTTTGTCCCTCAGTGCCACAGAATGTTCCTGTGACTCATGCTACCATAATATAGTTCAGTACTCAGCACCAACTGTCTGCGGGGGGACGGACGGAGGGGAGTCCCGCTTCAAATCTATGCATGGGTTTACGATTCATGTGGGCACATGAAAATGTTAAACTAACAATAAAGGGGTTAATTCTCATCAGTTGGACTTAAAATATGAACAAAATGGCTTGAAGCGTTGTCCCTGCATGATTTCCTAACATATTAGGCGTTTAGCAGCAAACCGGGCTTATTATCCTGATATAATACTGACTATGATGCGGTTTCCTGTTCATCTGCAGTCTGGAGCGAAGCCCTTTTTGATGATTAGTAGTCCCCCAGTGGGCCGAGGACATTATCTGAAAACGGCGGAGGACTCCGGGTTTATATTCTCGTGTTTGTACGTCAATATCAGCCTTTCCTCACCCCTGAGGCACTTTTACTCCTGCCTGGGGATGTGAGCGAGACTCAGTCTGTTTGCTAGTGAGGCCTGGGGGGAGGATCCGGGGTCAGCCTCTGTGGACGCACAGGACAGGACCTTACATAATGGGCCTATTATGATCTGTGGGGAGCTGCACTGGACTCCACGCTCTATTTATAGTACAGAGAGCCAGAAATGATGGATGAGCTTTTGACTGCTGTCACAGTCGGGGGGGTCGTGGTGATGACAGTAATGTACGATCCGATCCGTGAAGTTCCTATGTTGATAGCAGAGCAGTATATTTATCCTCCAACCCACAGCGGAGGGTTCAGGCTTCGTATCAGCCACTCATATTCAAGGGAAACTGCAAATTTGAACCATTCCATCTTCTTATCCGGTGTTGGAGTAGCAGCAGGATAAGCGGGTACCCCAATTGTCTTTCCCCCCAGCAACACCCTCCAGCTCATCCTCGGGGATCGAAAGGCATGTCCAGGCCAGATGGGATACTTAGTCCTTCCAATGGTTTGGACCTGTCTGGTAAACCTCCAAAGGGATGTCCCTGATCAGATAACAACTTCAACTGGCTCCATTTGACGTGAAGCAGCAGCCAGATGTGTGAAAAGTACGCATATCTCAAGTAAAAGTACACTTACTTGTGTTAAAGTCTACGCATGTCATATGTATATTTATTTTCATTTTAGTCTAAGGGATTAGTGAACCCAGCCACAAAGGAGTCACAAACCTGTCTTCCTCTAGTGCCGGTCCCAGGACCAGGTTAAAGGGGAGGGTTGCATCGGGAAGGGAGTCTGACGAAAAAGCTACGCCGAATCTATATGCGGAACACAAAACTGATTTCCGAACCCGATTGGTTGGGTCCCGGGTTAAGTGGTACAGTGAGCCAGCAGGGTACCAACTTATAGATGGAAACAGGCGATCCGCTTTGGCGACCCCAAAAAGAAGAAGCCGAAAGATGAAGAAGAAGAAGTCGATACGGGATAAGTAACTTAATTTCTCAAGTACAGAGATCTGAAAACTAGAAATAATTCAATTCATTAATACTTTCCTTCTTTGTCAAGTTTCTCAAATATTTTCTTATCTGCTTCAAAAACCGACATTATAATTGAAGCAACCCGAACCGCCCCCAAAAAAGTTCTTTCACACGGGTTACAAACCAAATCATGGTTAACTTGGATCCAGACACAGATCACTTCTTTGTTGTTTGATCTGGACCTGGGTTGGGGGAAGGTTTCATCCTGTCGTTGCACCACAAACAGGCAACTCCTCTCGGACCCCCAGGGTTTTGACTGTCAGGCTACAGATAGGAGAAATGCGGGTTTCCCAGTGCTCCATTTGTTCAATTCGTTTTGACTTTCACAGGTGTTTTCAGACTTTGTTTGCGGATCTGTTTGACCTGATTTCATCTCTAGTAAAGATAATTTAACTTTGATACCTGTGTTAAGAAATCATGCTTTTGGGTCCCTTTTGTGGTATCTTTCCAAAAAATGTGACCGTTGAATCAACCTGTTTCCATCTAAGAGATTCACAACTGGAAAAAACTCCATTTGTGATGATGTGGTAAGGACATAATCTCTATCATAGGTGAATGTGAGTACACCCGCCTGAAAAACAGCCTCTTTAAAACCCCTAAAATGAAAAAAAATAAGGAAAGTTTTAGGAATAGTGCTGAGATTCACATCTTGAGAAATGGTATCGAATTCCTCCCAGTGGTTTTTGAGATTATGTGGGTAGACTATTCCCCGGACAGATGGAGGAAAGTAGCGCTATATCCCCTTTGGTGGAGGCATAATAAGACAAGTTAATATGTAGTGGTCAAAGTATAAAATGTGTCATGAAGATGAATACTCAGGCAAAGCAAAAATACCTGAAAACTTAACTTAACCCTTTAATGTCCTGCTCAACTGTTTGGTTGACTGCATTATGAATGTCCATTTCTTTTTGAAAAATGTTTGCCACCTGACTGAACCCTAATATGATTCAGTGGCAGTGTGTATATTCTAAAGTGTAAGACCCGAAGGATAGAGCCCTGAAGAACACAGGAAATGCATTTAATATGAAAATAAATCAGTTTTTGAAAGGTTTTTTTTTTCTTTATAAGGGCATAAAAATGTTGAATACAGAAATAAATGATTTTTACTTGGTTGCTTCTCCTCTGTCTGGCCTTTGTCGGCGCCTGGGCTGCTATTCAGTTTATTGATCGCATTTTCACATTGTTCTCTGTCCTCCTCCCTGGACAAAAGGGTACAGAAGTCCAATTGATTGAGAAAGCCGCCTTCTCTTATTCTCTCACCACACAAACAAGGCAGCGAATCAAAATTAACCAAGATTCTTTAACACTGCACGTCTGATTTCCCAAGAAAAATGTTCTCAACCATTCTAATTTAATTATTTGGCTGAATGTATAGAAGACATTCCCGCCATATGGTTTCCTGTATGGTGAAAAGAGAGGCTCAGATCAGACCGTATAACTAGAAGTCCACATCAAATGATGCTGGAGTTTCTTATTTTACGCCTAAAATATGGAGTTTGAGGGTATTTATCCATATTTATTTCCGCCAGTAGTCATTAAACTTGGCAAAATCAAAAAGTCGCTGTACCTTCGGTACAAATATCTATGTTAAGTAACTGTTGATTCTCTCTCTTTCACGCCTAACATTCAGTTCAGCCTTTGGTGATAAAGAGGAAAAAGTTTTTTACCTTAGAATTAAGTCTTTCTACTACCTCTGTATCTGCACTGTACTATAGTTTACACTAATTACCTCATTGCTACTTGCTAACAGCATACAGTTTGCAACCAGACTCTTGATAGAGCATACTTGTACTCTTTAATCCATATTTATATTCTTGGTGTTGCGTATGTGTAGATGTGTAATTCAATTGATTCAAGATCAAAGTAAGTCTAAGTCTAAGTATAGTAGTATCTCTTGCTGAGAAGCACAACATCTGACCCAGTACAAACCTAGCTTGATGATTTTATTCCTATTTTATTGTTGAAACAACCTTCTGTTGGCTGAAAGTGTGAACACTGAAATCCTATTGGAGAGAAGATAATAGTCCCCGCCCCTTTGTGATACATGTATGGTTGCACAGTATGGCGAACGCATGAAAACCACATGGAGTGAGCAGAGAGGAAATAAATGTAACATTATACAGAACAACATCTTCATGTTTGGTGAGAAACATGAGCAGCGACTGAGGGGGCAGGCAAAATGAGGTTTGAGACTTCACAAATGTCGGGGCCAGTGAACTTTCAGTTAAGCTAATGCGAGCAAAAGAGGCTAATTAGGGTAGACAGAGCTGCCAGCCCAAATGTCAGTTCAGTTATCATTTAATATAGTGTTCTATGTGTGTGCACTCAAAAATGATCCTCTTAGCTTTGTGGATTAAGATTAAGAGAGTTTAATTTCATGATTAAAAGACAAATAATTGGGTTTTCATGATAATCCTTGTTGTGGCAGTTATTTTCATGCTTCATACGTGACTTATGCTATTAGTGTGACCAGCAGACCATCCTGCTAGCTGTAGTTAACCTGATCAATAGTGTTGCTGAGAAATGTTTAAAATCTTTCTGTGTTTATAAAAGTCATTATTAAGTTTCATTTGTTGTATGAGAAGAACAGCAGAAGAAAAAAAACACAACTGAAACTAGACATGTGGCGATATACCGGTTTTGCGATTTCAGACTCTCGCCTGGCGGACTGTACACATCTAACACCGCTAGTGTCTAGTGTTTTGTCAAGATGTGAGACTCGATGAAAGAAAATACAGCAGGTGAAATACTTCATCCCCTAACTAAATGTTAATTTAGGGAATTCTTTGGGCTGCGTGAGAAAGATGGAGAATTCAGGGAATGTGGGGCTACAGTCGTTGCGAAAGGAGGCCCTACTAAAAATCTTACTAATCACTTTTGCATTCACCATCCTAATTATTTCGTCATCATTGAGAGAGTAAGTCGTAACAGTAGCAATAAGCATGTTGAGTTATGAGTAGGCCTACAACATTAGCATACCTTACATATGTAATGACAAGCTGTTGGCCTCGTCTCGTCTCGTCATCTTCCGCTTATCCGGGTCCGGGTCGCGGGGGCAGCAGTTTCAGGAGGGAAGCCCAGACTTTCCTCCTCCCGGCCCCTTTTGCCTTTAGCTAACTGGCTAATGTGTGAGCTAACTAAATCTTAGGAAAGTAACAAAATGAGCCCTGCAAATGTCCCTGTGTCTAAAGATTAGGGTGCTGATCTGATGAATGTTATTTCCTGAAAGATGCTCAGGAAAAGGATTTGTGATTATTGTGTCCCTTGTATTCATTTATATTGAAGAGAGAAAGAGAAAAAGTTGGAGAATAAAGTAAAGATGGATTTTATGTGAGTGCATTCATTTTTAAATGATTGTTAGATATCGTAAAAATACCTTCATCGTAATATTTTATTTTTATCGTATCGTGACGGCCCTAATTGAAACCTGTGTGTACTTGTTTGTGTATTATACCTGTTCTATTCTTCAACTAAGCACTGATTAAAGCGTGTATGGATGTGTCCATTACTTTAAAACCTCCTCTGGAAACACTTTCATTGTGTTGTGGCTTTGCTAGCACGTTTTACAAATGCTGCGCATTTGTTGTCAAATTAGTGTTTATTTATTTGGATGTGTTTTCTCAAGTTGTATCATGTTGGCTGTCTACTTTACCCCTCTGGAACCCAAGACCTTGTTTTCACATGGAAAAAAGACCAAACTACAATTGGTCCTGGACCTGTAACTGTATTGTATTGATCAAGGGGACTGTCCTGACTTGCTCAGATCAATAACGTACACTTTTTCCAGATCAATGCTGAGCTCCTAAGGATTTTATTGGAGTGTTTTGAGTCTTATGAGTTCATCAAATGAACCGCATTTAAATTGGTCACCAGGTGTTATCAATCCTTATCTATCCAACAAAGTTAAGAGGCCATGAATCCTCAAAATTGGTCATTGGTCATTTTACTGTATGTATTTGTTGGCCCAGCAGATTTTAAACCAAATTTAATGGCTGTTTTTGTGACAAAACAGTGAAAGTCTGGCTCATTCCATCCGTACATACAAGTGTAGGTTGACTTTCAACCAATTGTACATTTCACTTACTATTTACAGTGGAAAAACGATTATATTTACATTCTCATCAATGCAGAGTGTGAAGAAACCAATTCACCGTTATAAATACTTTACTGTATAATGTCCTAATAGACCAGTAATGGGTTCACAGTAAATATTCTGCAGGTGATAAATGCCAAGCGCAGTGAGAGTCCACAAACTGTGGAGCTGATATCTTGCTGTCACACACTGAGTTACATCAGAAGGAGATGTCGATACTTTAACAGTCTCCACCTCTCTGATACAAATGTAGACTTGAACATGACCCACACTGACAGCCTGGAGGCAGCACTAAAACACAAACGTTATTGGCATCCCGGCCACCCACACATCTATAACTGGGTCATTGTTCAGCCATCTTTCATGGAACTCAATACATGCTGAGGTTTGTGGGTCAGATTAAATGCAGGTTTTTCTTGGCGGGGTTTGAGCAAAGTAAAGGTTATCTAAAGGTTGGCTGGTAAATGAATTGAAGATATTGGTTCCAGGAAGAATCAAAGCATCATGCTTGTAGGGGAGACCTTTTCATCCTGAGATGCTGGTCCGAGCGACAGACCGGCCAGGCAGCGTCTGTTATTGAATAACCATTTTGTTCCCGCAGAGCCGTTTGGCTCAGAACATATGCTTTATAAAGCAGTTTGTTTGTGGTGCGCTGCAGCTCCACCAGTTGTAGCCGCGGGGTCCAACATCTGGTTCGTTGTCTTCTTCAAGTTAGTTCAATCCAGAGACACGACTGAATGAAATTTTTCGAAAAAGCGCTCAGAGAGCGCAAGACCTCTGCCGAGGCCCAACAGTACCTGAGATAGACATTATTGTGATCGGAATCAGTTAGATCGCTCTATTTAGGATCATTTAATGCAGAATTCCTCCATTAACCTCTGAGTTATTGCCGGCCTCTAAATCTACCAACAACTCCTGTCTGTTTGTTTGTTCTGTGTTTTTATTTTACCCAGAGGTAGGCCTTGGCAAATCCTAGAGGTGATTGAATTTGGTGACATTACGTGTTTCGCAGCATTTAACTGGCCATTGCTGCCTGTGATCATTTGATCTTGCTTACGGGTGGTGCTAGGGGCTGTTTCAAGAGTTCCTTTGATGGTCAGTTTCAGATTCAGATTTCATTTATTTTGGTCTTATATATATATATATATATATATATATATATATATATATATACCTAGAAATATGAATTCAGTCTTTTTTTCTATTTTCTTTTGAACTAAAGCTAGTTTATTATGCTACCCTTTTTTACGTATCAAATGTTGTGTTATGATCCACAAACTAACACAAGTAAGGACTGTCCAAAATGAGTAGAAAAAACTAAGAAATTGGCAACTATGCATACAAAAAAAAAAAACACAACAAGAAAATCCCCTTTGTCTTCTTTTTTTAATATATATATATATATAGTTGGTCAAATACATACTTATACACACATATACCGTATATTCAGATATACATAGATATTAACATATATTTACACTGTATATGCACATATAATTTATACACACACACATTGGTTGTCTTTGTAGAGGCTCTATATTTTTCATCATTCTGAAATCATCAACTGAACCAGAGTTTCGTTTTTCTTTGTTAAGGCGGAGCAACAGGTTTACACCTGAGTTCATACTGACTCTCTGATTTCAAACAGCTTCTGAATATAACCAGGAAGTGAATTATTCTGTACTTTGTACATAGTCAGAGGGGTGGAGATGGGGGCTCAGTGGGCTGAACAGAGACACTGAAGTGGAAGAGACGACCGGCTACAGAGTATTTGATACATACTCAGAGAATTTGTTGGAGTTATAGGTAGATTAATTCAGACATTAATGGAAAAATCTGCATTTATTCCTAAAACATGGATACTGTTGTGTCTTGGCGGAGGTTTGCTTTTTTTAGTTCACAATATTTTCTTAAGTAGTGAACTCATCTAATGTGATCTATATGTAATGCCTATGAATGAAAAGGAATGAAGTAGTAGTGGAGGAACATTCTGCACTGAGAACACGGAGGGTCATTTAACATAAAACGGTAATGTACTGACTTAAAGTGCTCAACCAGGTCCCTTTATTTATGAAAATCTTATACAGATTTACCATTAGCTTGAACAAACTCTCTGTGTCTCTCAAATACTCTGGAACTGTTCATCTTTTCTTATTCTCTTGCAACTTTTCACGTCCACATCTGTGTTCCCAGCTCCTCCCCCTCACCTCAAGCCCTTTTTCCCGTGACTCAAATACTGAATAATAATTAAATTCTAATAATTCCCGCCATTATCATTTTGCCCAGGTGAAAAGATAATGTTTGCACAAACTTCAAAATGCTGTATCTCCGTCACCACTCCAAACCGCTTATCTTAGATGTTATTCTAAATTTTACCACACAATTAAAGTCACCAAAAGTTTATCGCAACTAGAATATGCTAAAACATACCTCTGGGTAGATTTTCGTGCAAATTCATCTTGCAGTTTTTCCTAAATCTGTCACAAAGAGACAAAAGCACTGAAGTGAAAAACTTAAACTCCCTTATAAGTGATTATTATAATGGAGATGTGATCATTAGTATCAATCTATTGATTTCCCATGCTGCTGAGGGCATTCAATCACAATCTCACTTAAAAATAATTTAAAAAAATCATGTTTCATTAAACTTTCGTCTCTTCTTCATTCTCTGTCTCCTGACTGAACTCAACATTTTTTCCAGTGCGTTCAACCAGTCTATTTCATTTATTTTTTTAAAACCATGCAAACTAAATTATGTTTACAATGACAAAATGAAGTCCTGACTTGACTAAGGAACCTGTTAATTTTCCTCAACCATTTTCCATGGTGATCGGAGAGGGATAAAACAGCAGGGGGGAAGTTTGTTTCCTGAGCTGCTTCCGAGGAGCTGACCATTAAATCACCATCGCCGTAGCGTTGATGCTGTCCTCCGTAAGAATTCAAGAGTTCTGGGTCGTTTCCATTAGAGACCATCGATGAATCTCCCTGAGAGGGCCGTGCAGAAAAGACAGAGGGAACCTCTCCATCAGAATAACCACCATCTGAATCATCTTCATCTGAGGCCGAAAGCAGTTCCTCGCGATGGTGCCAGGGGGCAGAGATGGTACGAATTTCACCGTCAGAAGAGCAGACTTCTGGATCGTTGTCATCTGAAACAGGAGGCACATCCTCAAGAGAGCACTAGAAGAAACATTCGGACCTGATCGAAATACCTGCTGGCTGGAGGATCATCACCTCTGACATAAAACCTAGCAGTTTTAGATTTAATTCAAATTTAAAGTGGGTTATGAATCAAATGTATTATTATTATTAACCTACCGGAGGACCCATGGTGAGATGGGAAAACGGCTGGTCCTTTCGCCTCGCGTGATGAACTATTCATTATTCTCTGGGAGATGTTCACACTGGAAAGGTATGAAATTAATTTATGAATCAGTCAATTATCAGTCCATCCGGCACTTTCTGGGGTCTGCTAGCAGCCACTTACTAGTGACAGCTGTCAAAGTCCTTGACCAGGTGGTCCATTGTGATGAAAGGGTGCTGCAGAGCTTGATGGGCAGATATCCTCTGAGTACAGTCATTATCAAGCAGCTGTTTCATGAGGTCCACAAAAACCCGCCGGTCTTCGATTTCTGCGTCTAAGTTTCCTGCATAGATCTGGACGTGGAAATAGATTCTGTTCAGTTCTATTTGCTATAAGAGGTGCTACTTCCCTGAGCCAGGTAGTTAAGAAGAGGTCCAACAGGGAGGGCTTACATGAATCAGGTCATCTAGAGAGCTGAGCAGGCCGATGGAGCTGTTCTGCTGTTCTGGCGTTGAACTGTTGGAGCCTGAGTGTCCTCCTAACTCTAGGTATTCTTCTGATGTCTAAGTAGACCAAATATATAAGAAACATTTTAACTGAGTTTTAACAGAATTTTTAAATTTCTCAAGAAATTTTAATGAGTTTGTGGGCTGTTTCACTGAATGAACCTGGACTCTTATTAGTCAAAATATTAGTCATGAAATTATTGCATTTCCATTGTTTCTAATGATATGTATTTACCTTTTACTTTTCTTTCAGAAAATGTTTTTGTGAATACTTAGGTTTACTGAATAGTACTCAAGGTGCCATTAGTTTATTAATTTAAACCAAGCAGCTCAGTTTTAATTCTTTTGGATCTGAGTTCAGCTTTCGACACAGTAGATCATGCAATTCCTTATGGATTGACTCAAAAAGTGGGTGGGCCCTTGAGGAAATGCTTTACAATAGTTCGTACTTCCTACTTATCAAATAGAACTTTTAAAACCTCCTCTTCTGGTGGCCCCTTTGACTTGTGGTGTCCCCCAGGGCTCCACTCATGACCAATTACTGTTTAGCATATACATGCTGCCCCTGGGCCATATTATCAGCAAATACAAAATCCAGTATGGTTACACTGATGATTCAAAAAAATCCAATGAACAGGGCAATTTCAATTTTAAACCTAATATAAACCTAAAACCCACACCAAGAAGGTATCAGGTTCAAATCCACATCTGTCAGCCTTTCTGGGCAGAGTTGGCATGTTCTCCCTGTGTCTGTGGGGGTTCTCTCCAGGAACTCCAGCTTCCTCCCACAGTCCAAAAATATGTGATATTGTTGACAACAAAATTGCCCGTAAGTGTGAGTGGTTGTATGTGTCTATGTGTCGGCCCCTGCGATGAACTGGCGACTTGTCCAGGGTGTACCCTGTCTCTTGTCCGATGTCAGCTGGGATAGGCTCCAGCCCACCCGTGACCCTGAACAGGATAAGCGGTAGATAATGAATGAATGAAGTCAGAATTATTTTCCTCACTCCCCAAAAGTCTGTCTCTATTTGAAAGACATGTCTTTTCCTCAAATATCAAACCTACATCCAAAAACCTGGCCTTGATATTTTATAGTGACTTTTTTTTGAAACACAGATAACTAATAATAACAAATAACTACATCTTGTGTATTTATTAAAGATAAAGTCCTTCTTCTCCCGCTCTGATCTGGTGGTCATCCATGCTTTCATTTCATACCGTCTGGATTACTGTAATTCTTTGTTTTCAGCCTTGAAATCACCCACCTACATCAAACTGAGCTTCTCCGCCCCTATGAGCCAGAGTGCAGTCTCATATCTTCATACAGATCTCTGCTGGCTGTTCCTGAGTCCCACTTCAGGACTAAAGCTGGACCTACACTGTACGACTATTGAGTCGTGGCCGTTTAATTTAAACTCACACTGTCCGAATCAAACGTTTGTGGAAGCTCATGATTGGTTTGCTCACATTGTACAACCCGTTCAGCTCCTGCACTCTGTTGCCGCTATTACTTGTTATTTTTATTATTACCACGCGTCGTTTCACCATGGCAACTTTCACACTCCGCCCAGGCGAAGTGAGAAAGGAAGGCACTGACGTCAGCCAATCCAGTGGAGACCCTGCCAAAATTTCTGATTTCTGCTTATCAGCAATCGCGACCCCGCGGACACCGCGTGACAAACAACAAAGGACTGACACCGTTAGACGGCCCGGCATCCCTGAAGCTCATTTGGCGGGTGTGAATTTAGCTCAAGTTGTACCGTGTCACTAGTCGTTTCGGTCAGGACCCCTCAGGTCTGAAATTCCCTGCCAAGGGAGCTGAGGCTTCCAGAAAGGATCCTTTTAGTAATCTAAGAACACCGTCTCGTTGCCAGATGATCTTATTAGGTTTTATATTATTTGTAATTATTTTCTGTCATTGTTGGTGTCTTTCTAAGTCCTTGTTCTTTGTTACTTTGTTTTTAAAAGTCCTATACAAAGAAGTTAATTGTTATTATTGAGAACATGGTTACTTAACCATTAGTCTCCACCTGGGCTGATCGATTGCTTGTTCCTGAACGAAAAAATTCTTGGTGTAAATCCCACGATGGAGCAGATGGTCCTCTGGCTGACCTAGAAGCTCAACCATACCCTTTACCTATAAACAGGAATTAGAGCCAAATTGGTTGAAATTCTGCACAAATCTTCAACTTAGTGTACTTGTATTTGAGTGAGGTAGCTGACTTACCATCTCATACTCAGAATCAACACAAAAAAGATTGTCACCCAAGTAGAGGAAGGCCAGGACGCAACCAACTCCCCACACGTCAATGGCCTTTGTGAAGGGCAGGCCAAGGATGATTTCCGGAGCCCTGAGGAGAGAAGACAACACGCAAAGATGAAAAACCTGTGACATGCTTTGAAAACCCAGAGAACATCATTGATGGTTATGGATGGAAGGTGGACACTGCAGAATGAATATACCTGTATCCTATGGCCTGCAAATGCATCCCGGGTTGGATATAGCTGGCTGGGAGGGCATTGCCCAAGTCTATTAATTTAACCCGTTGGCACTGGTTCAGCATACTGACAAACATGATGTTGTCTGGTTTGATGTCAGTATGCAAAATATCACTAAGACTAAGGGCAGCCAAAGCAAGGAAGAGCTGCAATAAACAAACAAGAGAGGACACATTGTGGGATGAGTCTTCCAAGTTTAGGATTAGGGTTGAAGTTGGATTGATGAGTAGCATACATGTAGAATCGCAAACCTGCTTTGCAATAGGCCTGATCAAATGGAGTGTCATTGACATCCATCCACGATTTTTAATATGGTCATAGAGACTCCTGTCCAGCTGCTCAAACACCAGACAGACCCACTGCTTGTATTCAAACCACTCAAGGAACCTAACCATGTAAGGGCTGTCCAGATGCACGTCATTGATGCCTTCTAACATGTACACCTGAGGAGACAGAGCAGCACCACACAGTTCATAGCACATGGAACGCACAATTCCGATCGTGATGAGAATCAAATGGTGTCCAAAATCTACCTCTCTCTGTATGTCTGTCTTCTTCAGATTGCCCGTGTAGATCTTCACTGCCACTTCTTCGTTGCGTCCCAAATTTAGGCACCTGAAGACTTGACCAAAACTGCCCTCATCAATGATCTCCAGAATGTAGTAGCTAGAAGACTTGCTGCAAAGAATACATTCATCTGCCAGGTCATTGGGCGATGATGATGCAACTGTGAGGAAAGGACGGTGAAGGTGAGGATAAAATATGAGGTCTGTATCTGTGAGGGTCATTGAATCAATACATGAACAAACAGCTGGACACCGAACAGTGCCCTTATATTCCAAAGTTAACTTGTCATTTTAAGACCATTTTAAGAAGACCATTATACTACAGATGATTATCTGACATTTTTCACTGATGTATTTGTTTCAAGAAAAAACTTATTCCCACTGTCTCATCCTACAGCTTTGACAATAACCGTAATACTTCAGTCATGAGAGGAGAGGTCATTATCATCAACAGTGCATTTTTCCGAGTTTGTTCTTTTTGGCCGGTGAGAGCTAAAGAAGTGCATACTGTGTGTCGTATGAAGAGCATAATTAAGAGAATAACCATTATCAAAATCAACACATGAATGATTAGTATGGATTAAAGGATTCAGAGCTGTGCAGTGTACAGGTCGGCAATATTCACTGTTGTACAACATTAAACAGTCAGCAATTACAAGAGAAAGAATTGGCATTTATGAAACAACCAATATGTGATCTAACTACAAGCTATGGGGGAAAGTCAAGGTAACGAGATGTCCAACTGAATTTAATTGCATAGTAAAAGGATAAGGTATAAAAAGCTCTGATCCATGTCTGAACAGGACTAATCAGACCAGTTGGAACCGATCTCCAGTCAGCCTGAGAGCCGCCAAGACAATTAAATGGCACGCACCGCATCATAGCAAATAGGGACAGGATGTCAAAGCAGAAACCTCAAGACGCCAAACTTCCAAGAGAAAATGATACTTGCGATGAATCAAATAGCACTAGTCTGGAATGAAACCTCTAATTGACTTTGTGTAAAGGTACTGATCCAAGGCCAATAGATGAATAAAAGGATGTGCTGGGTTAGAGGAAGGAAGTTAGTAGCGTGCAGTGGATTACCAATTCCTGATATTCCACCCTAACTATTCAAGGCAAGAAACCTGATGTCATAATCACAAACAGAACAATTTACTGAGCCACACCTGGCAGAGTTGTTGTGCTCTATGCCCACTGGAACCTGACCCAGTAAATGGAGATTCCGTTGGTCGGAGGTGAGCAAAGCTGGGAATGGGTTTTACTTCCGGAATTGAAGAATTTGAGTCCCTGTTACAGATAGTTACTTTGAGCGCCTGTTGCCTGGTTAAAGCTGCCATTTTCACACCAGGGTGTCAAATCGAGTTCATTCATGGATACCAGCTGGCTGCGTGGACCGTCAACCGCCTCACGAACAAATGGTGTGAAGTCAATCACCTTCGGGCTCAGAGCTGTAAGGTGAAGGAGCTGTTGATTGACCTCCGCAGGAGGACCTCACAGAACCCACCGATGAATATCCAGGGTTTGCACATCGAACTGGTGGACTCAAATAAATACCTGAATATAAATTGCACTGGTAGGACAACTCAGATGTCCAACGGCCGCTGTTAAAGACTTGAACACTGGGAGCATCCGAGATCTTTTTATGCTGTGGTCTGCTGGGATGGAGAAAGCCCAGGGAGAGACAGCCTGTCCCCTGGACTCTGTGGAGGAGATGGGTGAGAGGAGGAGGTGAATCAAGGTGACGTCCATCCTGGACAACACCTCTCACCCCCTACATGAGACGTCACCCCCTTCAGCAGCAGACTGCTGCACCCACCGCAGGACCTCTGAGCCAGACGCTTGAACAAATCACTCTGAAACAAAAATGTTGTGTCCGAAACTCTGGACTCAACAACCATTTATCTACCTCACAGACTACACACCATGTTGTGTGTGTATCTGCACTACTGCACGTTAATAAAATTGATTGATTGATTGATTAAAATGTTTTTTTGGAATATGGCCAAACCCAAAATACAGCACACGACATAATTTTTTAAAGAATAATAATAATAAACAAATAAATTAAACGAGAGGCATAGTGGACAGACAGAAAGATTAAAACTAAAGGTTTTAGGTTTATTAGCAGAAAGTAAGTATGTAGGTATACAGGATAAATAACTAATTACGAATTCTATATATTTCTATCCAAAGGAACTTTATCCCTTGACAGGCTGTTTCAACCAACCCAAAATGGTGGCCTGTGGGCTAAATACAGCCCTCATGAGCCAAAAATGTTGGCCTGAGCGGCTGTAATAACACAACTATAATACCTATAATACAACTATAATAACACAATTTAAAAGTGCAGCATGGCTTAAAGTTATGCTGCTTTTTTCGGACCTATCCACTTGAACACTTGATGTCAGAGGAGCAGCTAGCAAGAGCTGCCTGCTATTAGCAGTAAGTGCCTGACTTTAAACCAAAGTCAAGATCATACGATGAAAATGTTTTTTACTTCATTGTGCTGAACCAACGTGCTTCATGTGTACATAGATCGTACTCGTCTCCGAAACAGATCATGTACAGCGGCACTCGAACACAAGGATGCTGCCAGTTTTAACGCTAACTACTCTACGAGTTTGTTTCAGCCACTCGTAGCTCAACATCAGCACGCTAGAAAGCACACAAAGTGCATCATCGCATGTTTGACGGAGCCTGGCTAAAGGGAAGAAACTGTCCACCGATACAAAACATGATCAACTGGTAATCTTTTGAGAATTTTAGGCCATGATGAGAAAAACAACAAAGCCGGAAAAACACGGCTACAAGAAGAGTAGAAGTTTTTTTTCCCCTGTTTTGCTTTCTCACTATGTTAAGCAAAAATCCATGGCACCATGTTTGTGTTAAGTCTTACCTGCGCCACTGGGTATTGGAGTGCAAGCCCGCCTGGACATTTCTCAAACTGACATACTCTCAGTATAGTTGATATTAATTCTCTTTAGGGTTTAACTTTGCAAAGAGAATGTCCTCTTACCAGCATAATATACTTTGGTGTCTATTGTGACTTTTGGCCTTTGATCCTTGATCTATAGCCTTTGATCTCTGATTTATGATCTGTTGCCAGAGGTATCCCTTGCTGCATCTCCTGCCTCTCCTTATACCTATCCTGTTAGGGTTTGACTTTGCAAAGAGAATGTCCTCTTACCAGCATAATATAATTTGGTGTCTATTGTGACTTTTATCTTTGATCTATAGCCATTTGATCTCTGATTGGAGTTCAATTGTGGTGATGAGAGGCATATATTTGAGAATTAATCAGTTTTTTGCATGAGAGATATGAAGATTAGCGCCTTCAAATCAGATTCTCCAATCGCCAGTAAAACGGAGGATTGTACCTTCTGGGTTGGGGTGAGTTGCTGCCTCAAGTGAAGGAGAACGAGAGGGCTGAGTCATTAGGCAAGGGCTCAGAATTTCCATCCCTCATCTATGCAATCTAGTCATGACCTCAGCCTCAGAGGTAAGTTGAGGAGCTCAGGCATTTGGAGGAAGCCCACAGAAGAGGTGGTTGGATGGTTCCGATATCGAACAATCAAACAAATATGATAAAAGATCAAAGGCATCAATGTCACATCTCGAAAAGGCTCAAAAGTCAAACGTCAGAGACATCAGAGTCGGCAAGTTTCATCTCACAAAAACCCAAAAGTCCCAGCCATCCAAGACATCTAAGCCATTAGGTCACATGTCACAGACACGCAAGTCACAATGTCATCCTCACATCACAGCCACTAAGACACCAAAACCAAGAAGTCATATGCCAGGATAAAACACAAGGCATCCAAGCCATCAAAGGCATCACTGCATCAGGAAAATACGCCTCAATAAGACATTTGTTCTCGGTTCAAGTCCACAATTTTGCCTTCCTGCGTGGATTCAGTTCTTGTGTTTGTTTGGGTTCCTTTTGGGTATTCCCCTTTCCTCCCAAATTCAAGAAACTTGTGTCTTATGGATGTCCGGCCAATTGCTTGACTGACTATTCACAGAAGCAAAGGGATTAGAAGTATATTTCCATTGATGCGCTGATGTGGTGGTAGAACAGTGATGAGTTCACAGCCCAGAGCTTTAAATACTCTGCAGGTGATAAATGCCATTTGTAGTGTGAAAGAGTCCACATACTGTGGAGCCGATGTCCTCCCGTCACACACTGACAGTTACATCAGAAGGAGATGTCGATACTTCAACTGCCTCTGCTTCTTCATGTTGAAGACCACAACATGACCTTCACAGGCAGCCTGAAGGCGGCACTAAAACACAAAGGTTATTACCACCACCCACACACACACCACCCATATCTGGGTCAATGTTCAGCCATCTTTAATGAAATTCAATACATGCTGAGGCTTGTGGTTCAGATTAATTCAGGTTCCTCTACGCGGCAGGCTACGTCAAAGGTGTGAGCAAAGTAAAGGTTATCCAAAGGTTGGCTGGTCAATGAATTGGAGATATCAGGTTGATTCCAGGAAGAATAATGCTTACAGCCGAGACCTTTTCATTCTGAGATGCTCCAGCCGTGAAAAAAACATTATTAAATAATCATTTTGTTCCCCATAGAGCAGTTTGTGCTGTGAACATGCGGTCGACACAGCCGTTTGTCTATTGTGCACTGACGCTCTTTAATCTTCCTTTTGAATAGTTTGTTCTGGAAGGAACGGAGCAGATGAAGTGATCATTAGTCTAAAAAGAGAAAGTCTTTGTGCCTCAGGTCTTCGGGTTTTTTTTTGTTTGTTTGAACAGTATCTGTTCAGATAAGTAGTAACCCTAGGTTACGGGAAATCCATGCAGATTTCTCCATGGATGTCTGAGTTATTATCAGCCTCTAAATCTACCGACATCTCTTACAAATTCTCAAATACTCTGTAGCCCGTCGTCTCCTGCGCTTTTTCCACCTAAGCGTCTCTGTTCAGCCCACTCAGCCCCAAGTTCCGCCCCCAAAGGAACATCCAAGGAATCAAAGGAAATCTTGAAACTGAGAACAAACAAGAACAAGGAGGAACAAAAGCAGCAATAAGCCACATTGTGACTAGTACTCCAAATGGCTTATCGTATGATTTGATTTTAAATACCTACTTCTGGCTAAGATGCTCACAAACAAACAAGTATACAAACAAATAGACAAAAATACAGGAATGAAAACATAACAAAAGAAAAAATTGGCAATAAGAAGATTCTTAACAATGGAATCACTCACAACTTGATTCGTGATGACATACCGTTGTGAGATTGGGCACTTTTGGAGTTTTTTGACAATAACTCATAAATTAGTCGTCGAATCTGCAATTTTACCAAATTGATTCTGAACCCATGGATATCGACCTTGGATGCTGTTGTGCTTTGGCAGAGGTTTGCGCTCTCTGAGTTTTTTCTGGTTCATTATCTTCCTCCTCTACCACATTGGTTTTTAGAGGAAAGGCATTTATTCCTGAAAATATGAATCTCGGGAGCCAGTTTTTGGTTCGTCCATTCTAGGCCGCTGTATAAACACGGCGGTGCAACATGGCGGCCCCCATGTAAGAGGACCCACTCCCTCTAGAGATATAACGGGCTTCATTTCCAGTTCATACTATATCCAACAAAGACATAGTTATGAACATTATATTCCATTTAATCAGAGAAATATCCTTAAATGTTAAACACTGCTCCTTTAACATAAACACTGTGGGGTTTTTTTTATATTAGCTGTTCCTTTCTTCCTTGTTGATCAATGCTAAAAAGCTGTGCACCTTTCATAAGCAGCGACTCAGGTTCTGGCTCTGTGAAGAGATAATGAGATTTTTATCGTGCCTCTTTCCCTGACATGCTCTCTCTTAACCTGTGTGACAATTGTGTGCTAACTGGAAATAATTCCTGCATGTCATGTGTGGATGCTGTGGCTCTATAACCTCTGACTTCATTACTATTGATCGCTCCTGGTGAGGCCATCTAAGAGTCTGAGCTCGTTTTAATGTATGCTCATCATGCATCTCTCCGGAGCGTCGGCTCCGTGCCGAAAATGTCAATGATGCCGTTTGGAATATGGATGAAGACATTCAAGTTTTCAAGCGGACACTCTTATATTTATAAACGTAATTCTTTGAAATAAAATGTTGTTTTTTTTACATCCTTTGGAATCTTTATCGCCGTTTTTGTATTTTTGTTTAGGTGGAAATAATAGAATGGTGGGTGAGCACTTTCTTCTTCTTCTTCTTTCGACTGTTCCCGTTAGGGGAGGCCAGAGCAGATCTTCTGTTTCCATCTTTCCCTGTCTTCTATATCTTCCTCTGTCCTAACTGTATCTCCTCTCTCAAAACACCCACAACCACATCTCAACTTCTCCTTCTTTCCTTCCTGGCAGCATCCTTCCACCGAAAGATCCACTTTCCCTATTCTTTGCTGTCCAGACCATCTCAATCTGGCCTTTCTCGCTTTGTCTACAAGAAGCGCTCCTTTTTAAACCCGGTCATCCTCCTCACTCCCAAAGAGCATCTTCGACTCTGCCTCTTGGTCAGAGCTGCCATCTCTAAACCATCCGGCCGAGATGCTCACACCACCATTTTGGAAACATTTCCCTTCACTCCTGCTGCTACTCCTCTATCACAGATAGCTCCTCATAATTTTCTCCACCCCTTCCACCCTGCCATCACTTGCTTCTTCACCTCCTTTCCACACTCCCGGTTGCTCTGAACAGTTGACCCCATGAATTTAAACTCCTGCACCTTCTTCACCTCTACTCCTTCATCATCACCGTTCCCCCTGCCTCCTCTTCATTGACACACATGTATTCTATCTTGCTGCAACTGACCATCATTACATTTATCTCCAGCGCACACCTCCACCTCTTTAAGGTCTTCCTCCACCTGCTCCATGCTCTCACTACAGATCGCAATGTCATCCGCAAACATCATACTCCAGGGGGATTCCTGCCTGACCTCATCTGTCAGCCGTCTGTCACCATAGCAAACAAGGAGGGGGCTCAAATCCGATCCTTGGTGCAGTCCTACCTCCACCTTGAACCCATCCATCCCTCCGACTGCACACCTCACTGCTGTCATGCTGCTCTCATAGATATCCTGTACATATCAAACATATTTCTCTGCCACTGCAGACTTCCTCATGTAATCGTACAATTACCTCCCTATTAGCTTTACTGTACCCTTTGCCTAAATCCACGAAGATACAATGCTGCTCCTTTTGATCGTCTCTACTGCATTCTTCTCCACCAGCACTCTCAGAGCATCTGTATCGCTCCTTCTTTTTATGAAACCATTCTGCCGCTTACGCATTTTCCTAAAATACGACTACTCCTTACCAGATCTTCCTTCCGCGGCTCATTAGCTTTATATCTGCTACAGCTCTGCACATTTGCAGTTATGCAAAAAAAAAATTGAAGACAAACAATAAACACTTGACGTTTTATTGATCTTATCATCTTCCTTTATTAATCTTTATCCTCTCTCTGTCTCTGTCTGCTTCATTCCTTCCCATCCTTTTCATCAATCTTTTTCCCGCCATCTCTCAGCCCTCCGGAGAGGATATCCCACAGGTCGCGGCACTTAGCGCCTGTCGTGTTGAATTTTAATGCGGCCGGCTGATGCATGCCACAGCGACCACCTTGTGAGCAGAAGGGGGGGGGGGAGTAGTGGAGGGAGACCAGAAAGACGGAGAGAAAGCGGGAGAGCATTGGACAGTTTCTAGGGGAGGGATGGGGGGAAGATGTGAGCAGTTGAGGGGAGGGGATGGAGGGATATGACGTGAGCGAGCGGGAGTATGGAAAGTGATCATTGTAGGCAGAGCAGCGTTGGTCCTCTTATCTACCTCGCTCTCTTTCTCTCTCGCCACTCCACATCGCTTGTGATGCTGCTCTGACCAGACACTGCCGGAGAGGCTCCACTGACATGCAGCTGCTCCTCCTCGCCTCCATCAACAGATACACACTCTCACACTAATCACAAACACCCACTCTTTGCCTTGCAGTTGGATCCACGGCAGGAATGTGCCCGAGGTGCTTCATCTGAGATCATCTGCCTGGAGGACTCCTCCCTCATCCGCTGGTTGACTCTCGCTCTGACGGTGAGGTGAGCGGCATGTTAATATCACATCTCCTTCATGTCGCAGTAGTTACAACCTGCTGAATCTGTGTGTCACGGCATCAGGGGTGTCTTCAGCGGCACTCGGTTGCGTATCCGCGCAGAGTGTAGTCTCTGCACCACTGCCGATCCATGAGAATGATCACATTTTGTGAGGATGGATGCGATTGTTGAGCAGATATCTGCCAGCCGAGCGTTTTTTCGCAAGGATGCTCTGCAGTTAGGAAGATTGCAGCGCACGGCAGGGAGACGCAGCACACGTCAATAGTAGGAGATGTGCTGGGTTTAGACTCACTGGAGATGTTAGATAAAACAACACATCTCTAAATCAGCTCCTTTTTTTTTTGTTGCCATCTGAGCGTTTCTCTAGTTTCAGCTCCGGCGGCAGATCAAAGTTTATGCGAGGGAGGCTGATTCCCACGCACCCAGCGTGTTAACACAGAAACACTGATGGCTGCACATCAGTCAGCTGCTTTTTTTTCTTTGAAGAACCTTTAACAATAATAATTAGTGCTTTCTTAAAAGAATACCTATGCAGGCAGCTTTTAATGGAGGGGTGCTTCAACATTCACACAGATCCTCTCCGCATGGAAGCGCACACACTCGCATGAGTCCATACAAAATCATTCACACCTCTCTAAAGCACATTTAACCAAACACACGCTTCACATGGAAGTCCACTTGTTGATCCAGGCGCTGAGCTCCCGGGAGTTTGAGAAAATGCTTGACTTGCAGTGTAACACAGATGTCTACACACCCTCACAGATGTGTGAGTGACACCTGCGCAAACATACAATTACATACACACTCATTCTGCACAAACAAGCAGAGCCGCGATAAAGCACTCATCACAGCCGTGGCGAGCGTTTTTTGTATCTCAGATGAGATTGCACTCCAGCTTGCTCGTCACTTTGCTTCTATCAAAACGACAAATGTTCAGGGAGGAATGTTATTCACCCTCTGATGATGGAAGCTCCTCCTGCGCCATAGCCAGCAACATAAAATAGATTTAGATTTTCAGCACCCTTCAGCGGTTTGTGTGATTGACGCCTTGTCTGTCTTAAACACAAACGAGCCGTTCTGCCCGCCTACAGATGCTGGTTTACCTTCAACTGGATGGCGCTGTCAGCATAGCAACCAGCAGGCTGATGATGCAAGGTCATTTAGAAAACGCTGCACCAACACAGTTCTGAGGGCTTTTCATTCCCAAACCAGACATTTCCATCTGAGATCCTCTCCTCTTGGAATGGACCCTCCACTTGTTGCCAATATGTCATCATGCTTCACGCCAGATGACCGAAGATCCGGTCATCTGGCCTTCCGGTCATCATTCAAATATGCTGTAATAAATCACAAGTATACCTGAGGAATTGGGACATTTCAACTATTAAAGCAAGAACCTGATAATAGGGATGGTGGAAACTATTTTCCTGTTTACCTCCAACTATGAGAGTTGGTTTGGGTCAAGGTTCAGGGTTCAGGTCAGATCAACCGGAATAAGAGGATGAGTTTGCATGTTCTCCCTGTGTTTGCATGGTTCCCTCCTTTTATTCTTGGTTCCTCAGTCCAAAAACATCAAATATTGGTCACTATAAATTGCCCACAGGTATGAATGAGAGCCGTAATGGTTCGTCATGATACTGTGTGGTCGCCCTGGGTCAGGTGTGAGGTAAGGGCAGGGCTCTAGTTCCTCTGTGACATAAGGACTTTGCTGTAGTCCCTCTTTGACGTAATGTCAAGGCTCTAGTGCTTCTGAGACGTAAGGTCATGGCTTTAGTGCCTAAGTGATGTAATGACTTTGTTTTAGTGCCTCCGAGGTGATGATGTGGCACTAACCTCCCAGTGACATCATGACATGACTCTAGCACTTCTAAAACCTAAAGAAATGGCTCCAGTGCCTCTGTGACATGATAATATGGCTCTAGTGTTTCTGTGACTTGATGACATGACTCAAGTGTGTCTGTGAGACAATAATGTGGTTAGAGCACCCCTGCAACATAATGGCGTGGCTTGAGTGTCTCTGCGATGGAATGGCATGACTTTAATGCTTCTGTGACATAATGACAAGGCTCTGGTGCCATTTTGACACAATAGCATACCTCTGGTCCTAATTGTCGATCTTGTCTCGGTAAGGTCCCTTAACTCGGGCTCAGTGCTTGCAGTTCCCTTTAACCTCAGTGACATGGGTCTCCCGTAGCCTCCCCAAGCTCACCATGGTCAATTTTGGAGAGCCACCGCCACTACCAGGCACAACAAAATAGCGCCGTGTCACATGACCTGCGGATCAGCTGGAGATCAGCTGACTCGTGAATCAACACGATGTTAACATCGAATAGCCGATATAACTTAAAAAAACTAGGCCAATATACATTCATGGTGGCATTTTTAAAACAGACCATGAAGATTCAGGAAAGGGTCCGAGGGATTCCATTATGTTGAAAGTACCCCGGTATAATTGTGTTAAGTATATCTCTGGTAAGTACATGAAATGGATACTGCAAGTATACTCTTGATTATAAAAGAAGTATCCGAAGGCAGACTTGGCTTACTTTCCTTAGCATTGCATTTTACATATAGTTGTTAGAGTTCTCTTAGATATTTATGGTGTTTATCTATGTGTTTTCTATCATCCCCTACAGTTTGTAGAATATATCAAGATCGTTATCATTTTCTTAATGAATGATTTTCCCATTGACGATGTTTTAGGCTTCTAATGTGACATTGTTTAAACCCTTTGATGTCCTCACAAAGAAAATTAAAACTATGGAAAAATGATTTCTTTGCATGTATTATTTTTTTCCTGTGGTGTCCCCCAGGGCTCCGTCCTCGGCCCCTTACTCTTTAGTATGTACATGCTACCACGGGTTCATATAAAACAGGTTCAGTCAACCAAACGGGTTGAGCCGAACATTAAAGGGTTAAAGCACGGTGCAAACTCAACCTTTAACGTCCAGTGACTTTTTTATAATTAAATAATACATGTTTATTATGATTTTAAATATTTTTAATCCTGCTGCTTAGGTACTTAGACATAATTAAGATTAAAAATAAAACACCCACATGAACTTATATAAATGCTATTTTTCCCAAATCCTTCTGCAAATGTAATGTCAGCTGTTGATATTTGCTTCTGTGTATAGAAACACCTCCACCTTTTCATAATTATTGTGGCTTTTTTATTCTTCCGTGCAAACATGACTGCCAAAGCCTGAAATGTCAGGTTCTTGCAAAAAACATGGTGATCAAGAAAACAAAGCGACATTTTTGGCTGTTGGTTTTGAGATGACAGTTTCAGAGAGCGGAACAGACAGGTGGACAACATTTCCAAAATGTGTTATGGGAGCTGTGAAAAAAATATTTTCATACCAGCGGTGGCTGGTGAGTGTGAAAATTGTGGAGGATGGAGTGATTTTTCTTTTGGATAGGTCAAGAAAGAACGCTTTTGTCACCTACTTAAGGCATTTATTCATGATATTCATGATAAAATACATATTTTTAAACACAAATGTTAAAAACCCTGCTCACCTGTAACCTGACTAACACATGGAATCAATTGTAAGCATCAAGTGATTTTATGTTTCCTATTAACAAGCAGTTTTGTGGTTTATGTTAAGTGCTCTTAATAGTATATTATTAGAGTATAGCGAACGTTGAGTTGTCCAATTGTGTTTTGCTTTGATGAAAAGTAAAATACGAGTGGTCCTCCTCAAGTTACACTACATCACCTGTTTATTTTTATACACACAGAACAAAAACACTTTTCGATCCTTGCTGCTTAGCTTTTCAGGGAGGTGATTTTAATGTTATGGCAAATCGATGTTTGTATCAAAGGTATTCCTGACATTTTCCAGCTCAGGAAAAGTTTTCCAGTTTCTTCTCTGTGTCCAGTTCAGCCATTTAATTGTCACCTTGAGTTCTCAGGAGATGGTTGATGGGACAGGTGAGCTGACATCTCCTGTCGTTTTCCCAGTGTGGCGGCCTGCTGAGCGCTGCGGCCCGGGGAATGCTCGGCTGACAGCCAAACCAGGTCTGAACAACAATGAGCAGCCAGGACAAATGGGTCACGCTGACCCCAGCTGAATTCGCCCTCCTTCAAGAATACACTCAGTGTGAGTATGACAGGCGCTGTGTGTCTGGGTCTGGGTCATTATGAGGTTCTGAGTCTCTCTAAATGAAGAAACCTCCCCTTAAAGAACAGTCTTCCTCAAAGTGGCTCAGACGGTTGCTGAAAAGACTATTTTCCCATAGCAACAGTTGCTTTTAACCTTTTTTAACGTAACTGTTAACCGGTGCATCTTAAAACAGAATGGAATGTTCTGCTGAAATCTTATCAAGACCGATGATTTTATAATCCATAACAGGACTTTATGAAATGAAATTTGCTTGTCAGCTGGTAGCAGGTTTTGCAGCTGCAGTGCAGATTTTACTCTAGCATCCTTTGAGCTTTGCTGAAGTACCTCATTAATATAATTTCTGCACCATCATGAGGAGAAAGCCAGGCAACTCTTTGGGGCTCCCAGAAGAAATTTGGGAAATTGGTTCCCCTTGTGTCTGTGTGGAACCTCAATCATTCAGGTCATGGTAGCCCAAAGCAACTGGACTTTACTTGAAGACATTTCACCTCTCATCAAAGAGGCTTCCTGAGTTCTAACTGCCAGTCAGGGGTTTTATAGCTCCAGTAGGTGGTGGTAGATAGAGACCGTTGGTTCCCCATATAGCCATTAAGCTAACATCACAACTCTGCTATCTCATGGTCGAATGTTTGAACGGAACCAACGGTGTAAAGCAGAGGAAAACTGGGCCTATGCTGTTGTTCCCAGCAGCAAGGGTTTATCCCCGAAAAGCCCCCAATGACCTGCCTTGTACAAGCAATCCAACTGATCGAACTCCTCAGATTCGGCAATATGCTATTCGATCAGATCACATAGTGACTCAATGTAGTGTCTCAAATTAATGAGTCAGATTTTCTTGCGTTAATATATATGAGTTAGTTTTAGACACTATTGGAGATATTTCCCCGGACTAAGCTCAGCACCATGGGTGATCGGGCCTTCTGTTCTGCTGCCCCTCGTCTGTGGAATGCCCTCCCTGACCATCTGAGGGCTCCACAGACGACACACATTTAAAAAAGGACTTAAAACTTTCCTTTTTAGCAGAACCTATGACTTTAATTAACATTGCTGCTTTTTGGTCATGTTTTTATATAGTTATTATTTTATTTTTTATTGATGCTTTTAGCTGCTTTTACTTTGTAGCATTTTGAGATTTGATCCAAATGTTAAGTGCATTATAAATTAAATGTTTTATTATTATTATTATTATTATTATTATTATAATTATTATATGGTTGAGAGATTCCGCACGAAAAACTGTCAATATTTACAGGATAGATCTCCCAGAGCAGGTTCATATGAGTTGAATTTGCAATAAAACAGACCGAAAAACTTGATGTCCCCTGGTGAGTGAGTAGATGTTAGTGATAAATTCTGAACTATTAGAGTAATATACAATAAATAGAAGTGTCTCGAGTCAAATGTAAGAAATTTTGGACTAAATTGGACTGATTGAGAAATTATGGCCCGAAAACTTTTGAAGATAAAAATTTCCCAAGTGGAAGAAATATGCAACTGACACTCAGAAAACCAATCCAGTTCTTCCTGGTACTACGGTCTATGTGGGTATGAAATTAGAAAACAACCAATTCAATGATTTTTGAGTTATCATGTTAACATCAAGGATAAGCGGCGGTGAAGGTCATTCCATAATATCCCCGACTTTTCAGAAATATGATAATGGCCTGTAAAGTATGTAAACTGTAGAGACCTACAGCTCGTCAGAGAGAAGAGCTGCAAATAAAGCCAAAGACAATATTTACAGATATTGTAAATATAGACACAGACATACTTGGACTCCTTCGCTTGAGGCAGCAACTCACTCCAAGCTGGATGTGACAGTCCACCGTTTTCCAGAAGAGGACCATGGTTTCAGACTAGGAGGTGCTGACTCTGGTACGAGCCTCAGTGCGGCTGAAGATCAGGGACTGAAGATACAAACAGAATCACAGAATCACAAAGTTTGATTAAATAAACAGTACATACATAAAAAGTGACATATAGATCCTCATATAACATCAAACCACGTGTTCAAGATGATCAGGAGGCTCCCATCGCTGCTAATGATGAGTATCGGACATTTAAATTGCCATTTGCATGTTCCTCTCGGTGATGTAGGAAGCTCAGTCTGCTCATGCATCTAATCTGTACGGCACAGTTCCACATCTGAATGATTGATTCGGAGCCCGACAAATATCTCCCTGCTCACCAGACGGTGCTCTGGATGCCTGGCGTTCATGCTACGCTCCGCCGTGTTGACACCTTTCATCATTTGAAATGGTACCAGGGACGGAAATGATGACAATTTTTCACCACCCACTCGCAGTTTGGGAAACACTTTGAAATAAAACAGCTTCAGTGAAAGACTCCTAAGAGTTTTAAAGGCCAACTGTCCTTGCAGAAAATATCATGTTTTTCACACCCAAACACAGCATCATGGAAGACTGGAGCCACTTTTATTGCTGCTCACAGTCTCTATTAATTATTAATGGTTACCACGAAGGATAACTTGTGCAAGTGTTTCATGGGAGTGACATTCCTCCTTTTAATTGCTGGGTTTTTAATTGCTCATTATTCCAGCTCCATCGCTCTAGGATACTTCACTCAGGAGCCCGTCGGGCTCTGGCTCTTGCTTGCATGGGCTTCTTGCCCATGTTTGGCAAATGTTAGCTCTGGGAGTGGTTCCGGAGTTACACATGAAGAGGATTTCTGCAAGATGAGGCACAACAATTCGGCTTAAAATTAACATTGAGTGGAAATAAAAGGTAAGAAAGAGGAAAAGGAGAGAGAGAGAAAGAGAGAGAGAGAGAGACAGAGCGAGCGAGCGAGAGAGAGAGAGAGAGAGAGAGAGGGGGAGGCGGACGGAGGCTGGGTGAGTTTTCGTGCTACACAGATTTGGATAATCATGTTTCAATGAGCTCAGCGCCACTCTTTGTGCTCCGTGCAGCTACAGGATATAAAATATCCCATTGTCTGAGGCAGAGCGATGGCCATCGCTTTGCCTCACCTCTCTCTTTCTCTCTCCCCGCAACACCAACCCCCCCCCCCCTTTTTTTTTTTTTTGTCGCTCCCTTTCTTCTCATTAAAATGAGCTGTGCTCATTTTCACAACATTTTAATAGCCGTGCGCCCAGTCAGGCATCCAAGATCTGACTCAACAACAATTAGAGATTGTCTTTATGTGATCTAATCACTAATGTGTAGCGAAGTGCTGTTTTCATTGGGAGAAAACATAAAATATGTCTTTTCCTGTGATCCCTTTGTGGTTAAAAGCTTCTATCTGACTGATAAAAACAGGTTAGAAACACTTTCAGTGAGCTGTATAAAATCAGAAACATACCTCAATTAGCCATAACATTATAACCACTGACAGGTGCCGTCAGAATAATGCTGATTACCTTGTTGCAATGGCATCCGTCAGTGGGTGGGACATATCAGGCATAAGGTGAATATTTTGTCCTCAAGTTGATGTGTTGTGATGTGACAGGCATAAGAATCTGAGTGACTTTGACAAGGGTCAAAATGACAAAAGTTAAACAACTGGATCAGAGTAAGTCCAGAACTGCAGATCCCTTATCCCTTAAGTCCTAAGGGATAAGGGCCCCTTAGGAGATGACGTGTCTCTCCTAAGGCTTAGGAGATGACGTGTCGTACAGTGTGAGCTCTTCAACTCCTTTGTAATGATTGGACCATACAGTGTGAGCATGGCGATCGTGAGCTTCCACAGTAAAGTGTAAGTCCAGCTTTACACTGCATGATTTCAGTGTTGTGACTGTTTGATTTCAACTCACTCTGTACGAATCAAACGTTGTCGGAAGTACGCGACATGAGTGCTCACACTGCCCCTGCTACCAGCCACAAACTGCACTTCCTACTTTTTGACTATTTTATATATATAGTCAAAAAGTGTGGGTTTTGTTGCCTTGGAAACTCAGACGCTGAAAAGCCACTTCACACATGCACAGTGAGAAAAAAAAGGCGCTGATATAAGCCAATCGAGTCGAGTGCGAAAGCCTGAGTTGGCCGTACCGAAGTTTCTGATAGGTGAGAAAACCATTGGATCTTCCAAACACTGTCCGGTAGCTGCTAATCAGCCCAAACGACGCCCACACACACAGTCGGTCAGACCGGTGCTGGGGCTTAAATCATACAGTGATTGCCCAACTTTAGCTCCGATCCAACAGAAGAGCTACTGTTGCGCAAAATGGCTTGAAAAGTTAGTGCTGGTTTGAATAAAAAGGTGTCAGAAATAGAAAGAAATAGCAAATCCGAGTGCCCACTAAACGTGACAATCAAACCAGTCGATTAACAATCACCCTCCTCAGTAGCTCTTCTTTGTAGCCGCATGCTAATAAAGACGTTCAATAACGAAGGCGCACTGTCTGTTCGATGCGGGGCATTTATTGCTGTTGGTAAAATGCATCCGGAGAAAAACAAACACAGGAAGCCATTAGTGGAGGAGACGGCAAAATGTTAGAAGAAAAAGCTGCCGAGAGGACGACATCGGAACAGAATGTCAGCCATTATAGTGGTATTTATTCTGCCCCATCATCTTGAGTCGGATAACTAATGGAACCTGAGACGGATAATTCTGCATTATATTGGACCGTTATGAAAAAGTAAATGTTTTATTACTCAGTCTGAGATGACGCACACGGTTAAAACTTCAAATGCATTTTAACCCAAGTTTGATTAAAGATATTCCATCTTCTCTTAAATCCAGGGCTGACCCGCACCACTCCTGCAGACTATAAATCAGTGACACTGTGCACTTTCATGAATTTCACCTCCAGGCCTCTGGCTGCTCTACTTAGATAATAGCATTTCAGTTCTAGAGACATTTCTCCAATGCCGCTCTGCTCGGGAAACAGAAATCCATTCACCAAAATCCACTAGAGCCGGTTAAACCTTTGAGGAATGAGGACAATATAACGCTCTTTAAAGGTGCAGTGTGTAAAAGTCATTGGTATCCGGCAGCGAGTTCCAGATTGCAACTAATCACACTCTAGTTGACCCCTCCCCCTCCATGAATCTACGATGGCCTTCAAGAGTTAAAAAAAATTACTTCATCTACGGTCGTTTTGAGAATTCTGTCAAGTTATAAAGTTCCCTCCAATAGATATATTCATATTCCTGAAAAGTTGGAGATATTATGGAATTGTCACCGCGATAACACAAAAACTGTTCCATGAATTATTTTCAAATTTTATACCGTTATAAACTTGTCCGAGGAAGAACTGGATTGATTTCCAAGACTAGGATAGAGCTTTATTACCGGACATTTTGGGCAATCATTGGTCCGAGTTAGTCCCAGTTGGTGTATTTGAATCAACTCTGCCTTGTATATATATATATATATATAAGCAATACATTCTAACCAAACACTTGTGATGACTGGAGATCAGTCTCTGACATCACTGTGGTGGAGGTTCTTCAGCGTAGCAACACTGGAGAGTCTGTGAGCATGAACTGATCTCTGGCCCCACTTCACCATCTCAATGGGGTTCAGGCCCAGACTTTGAATAAACGACTCAGAAACTTTGAATTGCTTTCTTTTCAGACTTTCAGAGTTGGACTTTGTCTTACTGCAGGATCAGATTCAACTCACAGGCTGATGATCCGACATTCTCCTTCAAAATCTTTGGTAGAGATCAAAATTCAAGTTTCCCTCATTTATGGCGAACTGTCCTGTTCTGAGCCTGCAAAATGTCCCCATAACATTAGGTACGCATACATTGTATGGATAAAAAGTTCCTTTAGCGGGATGCTGTGTGTTCTTCAAGCCACATCTAACAGGAGCTCTTTCAGCTTTTGCATCGTGTCTTTTGAATGATGGAAGTATGAACTTTGACCTTTACTGAGATGGATGAGCCTTAGATGGTCACCCTCTTGTTCATCAGTATGGAATTTTTTTTTTATTTGGGCACAGTGTGATACTACCTGCTTCTGAAAATGGTTTATTGAAGTGATGATGTGGTGAACGGAGCTGGTAGTGATCAGTTCTGGGTTTGGTCCAGTCCAGTCACGCATTCATTAACTTGTCCTCCACATATTTACCCCTCAGACTCGACCAAGAAGCTGAAGGATGTGCTGCATGAGTTCCACGGAGACGGTGTGTTGGCTAGATATAATCCAGAGGAGGTGAGTAGAGTTTATATAACAGAAGGTTTATAGTCTATATCCGTCTGTACTCAGAGCCTCCATACAGAACCTTTGATTCTGCCTACTCCGTGTTGTAATGGATAATCTTCTTTTTTTCAAATATTCATTTCACGCCACGGTTCTGTTCATTTACAAACAACGAAAGCTAAAATATTTCTTTCTATATTTTTATAAACTCATGTGACAGCCTCTTTTTTTAAATGTGCCTGTTCACACTTTTGGAAAGAGCATGTTGACACGCAGCAGAAAGTGTGACCTGATATTCCGGCATGAGAAATAATTGTAGCCGCTGAAACATTTATCCAGCTTTAGCACCACGCTAACAGCATCTCCAAGGATTGTGTTTTGCATTTAGCCTGGTAGCGCTAATGAGGATGTGCAGAATTGTCATTTTTCACCGTCTATAGACGTCGTAGTTCCCTTAGGTTTTTTTCTTTCTGCTAACAATTCCCAATGAATGCTGGCATCCCGGTTCACCATCTGCAATGCATTAATGAATTTTGCATGATAATATCCTTAATGTTGGTTTGTGACAAGAGAGCAGCAGCAGAAAGCTTTTGTTCTAATGACTGCATATTACCTCTATAACAATGTTGGTTTCTTTCTTCCTTCTATGCTTCTAAACCATAGAAGCAGGAGATCCTCGCCCAGGTAAGCCCTTCCACCCTCTCATTAACTGCTGTTTTTTTTTTGCTAACCTTATCTCATACACATCTTATGAAATATTTCTCTGTAGCAGCAGTTAGGGACTGGAAGAGAAATAAATGCAGCCACTTCTTGGCGAACATTACCATACAAGACCATTTTGAAGTGGTAATAACTATGTTATAAGCAAAATGTGGGCTAGTACTGACAGAGTAGTTCCCACAATGATGGAAATTCAGCCATTATCAACTTACCCCATGCTGGTAGGATGTCAGGTGAAGTTTCTTATTCCAGAAAAAAAAAATCTGGAATAAGAGATCCTGCAGTCTCACCTCTCTGACAGAAAGGTGTGAGAATGCAGCTCTTAGACAGCTGGTTTTAATTTTATGGCTGATCAGTGTACATAAATGTACATCTTACTGAGAAGGAAATAAGTGTGAATGTGGGACATGTACGTGGAACATTTACGGGGTATAAAAAAATCCCATTTTAGAAAGATGAAACTCAAAAGGCTAAGCAGTATCATGGTGGTTTGCATAAAGGCACAGTGCCAAAAATCTATGTTAGTCACTGGTTTAAGCTGTACGATTATTATTAACGATGGAACGGATCATAGGACATTGAGGCTGAGTTTTATCGTCTGAATAGTCACCAGCAGCCTGAACATAACCTGTCTTTAACGTTTTACCGTAGACTATATTTCACACCAACATGCTCTCCTCTTCCTCATCTGCATCCTCTCGAGGCTTTTAAAATACAGACTGCAGCTCATCACGACTAACAACATGCCCTCCTCCTGGCGTATTTCTTTAGGAGATTGACTTTGAGGGCTTCAAGGTCTTCATGCAGACGTTCCTGGAGAGCGAGCTCCCTGAAGAGTTCTGTCAACACCTCTTCATGTCGTTCAGCAACAAGAGACTCAAGCGCAGTGCCTCATCCTCTGACAAACCCAGAGTCTCCGGTAAGTGAAATCTTCACTCTAACAAAGAATATCAACAACAACATTTTGGCATCGCTGGCATAGAGAAACAGATACAGCCTTTTGTTGCAGAAGTGCAGACTATTCATCCTCTCTTCCCTCCCGGCGTTTCCCCCGGGGCTTTTCTTTCTGTTATGTATAAGCAGAATCATTTCTGTTTTTGTTTTTTGTGCCACGTAAAAACAGATGTCCTGCCAAGTCCAGCCTAATGGCACTGGGTATAAATTGTAGGGTAGAGTCTGCCAATTGTCTGGGCAATGCTTGTGTTTGTTTACAGCATTTATGCTAATATAATGTGTGGTTATGACTTATTAATATTAGGACGACACGTCAGACCGACGCCGCTTCAGCCAGCCTTCGTACACGAGGATTCTTGGCTTCCTCAGGTCTATGAGGTGAATAACAAACGCTGATTTCCTCCTGACTTGACCAGCGGGAACCAATATGTGAAGTTATTTCGCGGAAATATCCTCATCAACTTTGACACTTGGATGGAAGTGCGGCTTTAATATGGACTCATCAGCTTCTTTTGCACATATGTGGCTTTTTCATGGCGATATGGAGTCTCATATTATCCAGTTCCCATTTGGGTGATTTCCATATGCGATCCTCAATCACACACAGGTCGGATCGGAAATTAATGCGACTCTGATGTTATCTTTTATCGATATTCATGACAAAGTTGCGCCAGGAGGGGTCGCTTCTCACTCTAAAACATCACCACAAACGAAGCGCTCGAGCTAACTTTAGAGGCTTGCACTCTGGTTCCGTATTGACGGCGTGCTGCATGTGACTCATTTATTATGGTTATATTTAGAGTCATCAATTCAACTATTTTGCATGATTTTGGACTGTGGGAGGAAAGCCGGAAGCCGAAACCACGCAATCACCGGTAGAACATGCAAACTCCAAAAAGACTCCCAAGTGTATTTCAGCACGGAACCTTCTGGACAGCAATGCAAACCACCATTTCCTTAAATCAGTTAAAAGGAAATAGTTTTACAATCTGTTTCATTAAATTCCTTCAGTGCTATGAAGCAATATGATCATATTTTGCATTAATCAAAATAAAACAGCAGGAAAGTTTTAGCAAATGAAAAACAATAACTACAAAATACTTCTTCCACTTACCTGGTGCTGCTGATGAATACTGAGGGGTTCCCAGGTGAGGTGACATATGGAACCTCTCCAGCAGACCTCCCAGTTAGACGTGCCCTGAAAACCTCTAAATGTGTGATATCCTTTCAGACCCAGCCCGTAGTTCATGACCATCAGCATTTGGGTTCGATACAACATCGAACCAGCCCGTAGTTCATGACCATCAGCATTTGGGTTCGATACAACATCGAACCAGCCCGTAGTTCATGACCATCAGCATTTGGGTTCGATACAACATCGAACCCAAATTAAATTCATACTTAATGAATTTAATGAAAAACACAGTTTTTCATTAAATTCATTAAGTATAAAGTAATATTATTAAAATATTCAGGTACGAAAAACACAGTTTTTTGGACATTACCTCACATTTAATCAAAGGAGTTCGATCTGGGGCACTGCTTGTAGTACACATTGGATTGGGGGCATCCCTGGGGGCTTTCCAGGGATGTACCCTCGCTGTTGGGGTTCACAGCGTTGGCCTCGTTTTTGAAAATGAGACACAACCGGGAGAAAAAAACTAGCATCTTCAAATACAGTAACCTCTAAAGGAAATACCAATAACTTATACTCTTTATTATCAAATACAGTTACTCAACACACTGAAATCAGTTCTCTCTCCTCTCACCTCTCTCTCGCCCCTATGAGGTCAAAGGAAAGTATAAGGGGTATATGCAAGGGTGCAACTACTAACCTCCTGATAAGTGGAATTTTGTTCTACCTCCTGAGTTTAAACAGCCGCCCATAAAGCAAAGTAAGCATGTTTATTTAGTTGAATGGTGATGGATGGTGGAAGGCCAAATGCTTGTTTGGATAAAATGGTCCAACTAAGAGTGAGCTGGGTCATTAAACTGTGACTTTACGCAAACTTATCAGTAGTTTCAACAAATTTGAAGGTTTCTTGACAAGAATTATGGGCAGTTTTCGCCCCCTTAGGCTAATAACTGGTGTAGGATTTAGCTGTGGTTCTGGAAAGATGTCAGTGTCCAAAACAAGCATAGATAGAGAGGTTGAAATGATAGAGTTTATGTGTTTTGGCCTGTATTTACCCCACATTACTGCAGCAGAGACGCTCCCGTCACTGAACAGCAGGATCAAAAGAATTATTACAAGGTAATAGAAACGCTCCCCGGTTACCGGCTGGAAATTGGAACGGATCCCTGTAGGGTCCAAGGAGAGCTGAAGCTCATTTACGGCAAAATGTGAGGCTGCGAGAAAACAAACTTAAATCTGCGAATTCAGCAGGGGTTTCCCGTGCTGGCTTTATTACAAACCCAAAAACATGTTCTGGAATTGTTAGCGTATCCTTGAAGAAATACTAGTCCAACAATTTAATATGGAGTAAATCAGCGGTTTTCGAAGAAGGATCCCGGGGGTCCCTGGTGGGGGTGCTCTGCAGAAAGGCAAGTAATTTGCTTTCGCCGTAATTTCATCCATGCGCAACACATGGCAAGGATGCATGACCACTGTGGTGATGTGTTTACACTTTCTGTAATAAAAAACTCACCAAGGGGGCCGTTCACGCTCTAATTTGTGACGGCTTAGGGGTCTTTCAGGTGAAGAAGTCGTTTGGGATATACTGGAATGAATTATAATCTAGAATCGTGTAATAAACATAAAGGTATGTCATCCATTTAAAGAGCAATACATGAAACTTTTAAGGTGACTTGATGTTCTAGACTTGATATAACCAAGGACAGGTGAAGTAAGAAGAACGCTGATTGTCTTGTTACCATGGCAACAGGGGCTGTGGGATATATCAGGCAGAAAATAGACATTTTCTCTCCTGACATCTATCAGACATATTGTTTCTTGTCATTTAGCTCGCAGAGTGTCGAGGATCCGAACCGCTGTCATATGTGAGCGAGAAGAGCGACCTCATGATCCATTCGTACATCCTCCCCACTGCCCTACATTCTCACCTGGGGGAAACATGGACTGCTGCCATCTGCACAGTAGAACCTCTGCTTTCAGAAGCAGAATAACTTAGAGAGCAGGGTTTCAGGCTGATGAAGTTAGATGTATAATCTGACTTTAGATAGCGTGAGAGAACTGTAGTGTTATTTATCTAGCTCACGTGTGACATCTCTTGAATTATAACCAGGGCTGCGGCGACATCCACCGACAGCAAGGGCATATATCCCTCAAAAGCCCCCATTCCTCTAGGTTGTACAAGGAACTTGTACAATGAATTAAATGTGAATCGTTAATAATCTCAGACGGTCCAAATCGGACCAACGGTTCTGAATTTATGTAAGAAAAAATATTGTTTTTCAAAAAAAAAGCACCACCTAGTAGGAGAATTGTGAACTATCAGTCTAAATCTGATATATAGACGATAAATCTCCTTCATTTGATTCATATTCGCCAGATTTTGACTAAATCGGATTAAAGGTTAGGAATTCCAAAAAACGGTATTTTTCGTAAAAAAACAAACAAAAAAAAACCCTAGTGATTAAAATATGAACTATCCTCAACTAGCCTCAATCAGATAAATAGGAGATGGATCTCCTCGAGTTGATTCATATTCACCAGATTTGGACTAAATCCCCCCCATTGAGATCAGTCTAAATATGATATATAGAAGATTCGCGTGCATCAATCCTGACAAAAATTGGACCAAGGGTTGAGGAGTTGAAACTGACCCTTCCCAACCTCATTTCAGTTCTTCCTCCCACTAAGGTCTATTGGGTATAAAATTTGAAAATGATCCAAACCACAGTTTATGACTTATTGCCTAAAAAACGAAGGATCTGCAGCGATTATTCCGTGACATCCCTGACTTTCCGGAGATGTAATAAATCTTGATTTTACCTCCATCCATGTTCTGCAGCTATTCCAAGCACAGATTCCATCTATTTCTGTTGCCATGCTCTTCTTTGGGGAATCCTTACACCATTGTTTTGAGGACCTCCTTCAAAACAAGATGGTTCATTTAAACGCGATAATCCCAGTACTTTACTCTCAGTTGTGTCCTTGTTCCCCCGAGGGTCTCCTCTGAGGGAGGGATGTATCACCTCCTAAGGGAGACAACAATTAGACATCCCTGCATTGGAAATCCATTTGGCTTCTTGTTAGCACAGAGTCATTCTGTCAGTGATTAGTCTAAGCTACTGACCATAAGTAAAGCACATGGAGACGTATTTGCCTAATTATTGTCACCCTGTTTAAAGCAGTCATCCCAGCATATCTGAAGTCAATATGCCTTGGATGCCAGAAATGTCATGTCAGGTGGGATTGACAGTAGAACATTTGGGCTAATTGTTATTGGATTTCAATATGGATGTTTAATTGCAAAGCAGGTCTGGAGAGGGTTAAAATGACTGATTAATTTCAATATGTGAGTCTTTATCTGTTCTGGCTGACGGAATCCATGTTTTGGGGCACATCTTTGTTATTAAGCTGGCAATACATGTTTTTGTTGCCTTGCCACGGAGTTATGAAGCTGAGACGTGACTTAGATGATTATTGAGGGCGCCTGCAACCCCAAGGAACTCTTAGAACGTAGAACGTCCTACAAGTGAGATTGATTCTGTGGAGAAAACGTTGGATTGCGCCCCTCTGGTTAGGGGTGAGTTGCTACCTTAAGCAAAGGAGTTGAAAGATCTCAGGGTCTTGTTTAAACCGGGCACACAACGTACAATTGGACCTGGTATTTGAAATGATAAGAGCTGCGCGCCTGGACCAAATTTGGGGTTCATTGGGTTCATTGGGGTTCAGATGATCGGATGAATTTCTGACATGTCAGAAATTATGTTTTTTTTTTTGAGGTGAAAATGATCAAGGCAGCTCGTCTCTGTCTTATTAGCATGTTGCTAATAAACAAACTTCTTCCTGCCTCTGAGCTTTGAACAAATCTTCATTGAGGTTGTTGGACTAACGTTATAGGTGTTGTGGACGATGTATTGACCTTTTGTCTACCCACAGGGTTGAAACTGATCAAAAGCAGCTCGACCCCCCTGAAGATCCCCGCCTTGCCCCAGCCTCTGGATATGGTGCAACTGAAGGACATTGTGTGCTACCTCTCGCTGCTGGAGGGGGGCCGTCCGGAGGACAAGCTGGAGTGTGAGTTCTGGTCCCTATCACATTATTCTGTGTTTGTCCGTCAACATACTATCATTGGCATTTCAGTGATCTGTAAGAAGTTGGTAAGTCTTGAGAAAGAAGGACACACAAAAAGCATTATTTAACTCAAACTAAACCAACTGTGTGAAACAAGTATTCAGCGTCTAAAACCTGAAAAACACCAAACTGCCCTGTTCAGTGACATCATCACTTCACTAGACCATCTTCAGAAGCAGGTAGTTGGTTCCTAGGTTTCATCAGTAGTACACTATGCCAAAATCAACAGAAATTCTAGAAAGAGATTGAAAACCCATCAGTCTGAGAAAGGGTCCAAAGCTGTTTCTGAGGTTCCCGGACTCCACAGATCCACAGTGAGACACATTATTTCCTCTCAGAAGGAAAAAGTTAAAGTTCTGGAGCGGCCTAGTCAACGTCCGGACCTTATCTCATAGACATGCTGTGGTGGGACTTGGGAAAAACTGCACTGAGGCAGTAAAGTTAGAGGAGTTGGCCAAAATTCCAGCGCAGTGATGTCAGAGACGGATCTCCAGTTATCAGTGTTTGTTCAGGATTTCAAGATTCAAATGAACTTTATGGTCATTCCAACTATCCAACATAAGGACACAAAGCGGAAGAAAAACTCGCTGCATTTGGCTTCATAAAGGAAAAATAAAGAAAACACAAAAGTAAAGAATGACGGCGAGAGATAAAAGAAGATATTTTATGTAATAGTTTGGTTACAGTTGTTGCTGCTGAAGGTGGAACAAGCAGCTAATAATCTTAAGGGGGTAGCGTTCTTGAGTTTTACTCCTACGACCTTTTTAACTTCATTAGTTAAGTTACCGTTTCAACTTTAACGTTGTCTTTACGTGGGATCGCCTTTGTTTCACGATCATTTAATTCAAAGGTCTTTTTTTTAGAACTCGATGCACGTAATAACCGAACAAACCGGGAAGGGGGTTCGAGTTCTGTTCCACAGCCTGTAAGTTCAAAGATAACAAACAGAGACCGGCAGCAGGAGGCAGAAATAATGCCAGCGGCCGAGCTGGACCTCAGCGGGTGATCCGGCCGGGTCAAAGTGAATCTCGATGAAAAAGACAGAGGCTGAGCGAGGACAGATCCGAGACACTCCTGCTGTGTGGAAAAACGCCGCTGATCTTTCCATTTCAGCCGGCGAGGTTATGTAGGAGCGCCGTGTGCTGCAGGCCTGTTTTTATGAAAAGGCCAAGTCTGCAGGCTGGCTTTATTTCTCTGGGGGGTGGGGGGGGGTGGGGGGTGGGGGGTGGGGTGATGGCTTTGTCATGGACTTTAATTCAGTCCCACCCCGCTAATAATTACTGCTGTTATGACTTAGTGTTTGTCAGTGAACCCGCTGCTCCTCCTGTAATTTAAATCCTCTCTGGAGAGGCTTCCTTGTGTTTTTAGAATAATGAAAAGGTTTATATCAGGTGCTTTTCCAGCTTTTTTTTTTTTAACCCTTTAAAGTCCTGCTCCACCGTCTGGCTGAGCTCATTTTCAGTCTCATATTTCATATTTGAAAAAGTGTGACACCCGGCTGAACCTGTTTGTAATGTGACAACAGTGACAACATGTATATGTTTTAGAAGGGGCCACTAAGGAGAACAGAGGAGTCTTTACCCAAGGCTTTTCAGAAAGTCCTACTCAATAAGTAGGATATTTTGGGGCATATTAAAGCATGTGAGCACTTAGTAACCACAATTATGTAACTTGATACAACCAAAAACAAATTCTAATAATGGTCAAATGGATTTCTGAAAACATGCTTTACCAAAAGATTGAGTTGATCTAATCACAATCAACAATTTTCTTTGGAAAACAAATATTTACTGTGAAATAACAAAAAAATTTTTTTTTTGTTTAGAAAGATGCTTGACCAAACAATTTGTCATTTCATGCTAAATTTAGAGTTTCTAAGTCTTAGACTTATATTCGTATCAGTAATAAAATATGCAAATAAATATTTTTTCACACATTTTCTTCTCTTGGTGACGGCATTAAAGAGTATAAAAGGCAAATAAGCATTCCCGAAATTTGACCTTGAAATTGGAGGATATTAAAAAATACCTGCAGCGCTATTTATGCAACTGGATTTCTTTGGTGTGAGTGCTTTGGGGGTTATTGTCTGTTGAGACGTCCACCTTCTCCCTGATATATTGGAACAAACGTTGCTGGATGGGAGATGTTGACATGGGAGGCACATTTTTTAGTTGAAAAGTATCGTACTCATCCAATTTGCTGCCTGATTCTTGTCAAATTAGCACAATCCTTCTATAACGTATTATGTATATGTTAAAGTCTTACTTTTTCATATTTATAACACAACAATTGGAAAACCTGCAACTAAAGTAGCATCACCAACACTCAGAAAACCTCTGCCAAGGCCAGATAGGAGCCTAGGTTTCGGAGAAATTTAGGCAGATTTCTCCATTAATGTTAGAGTTATTGTCATCCTCTACATCTACTGACAACTCCAACAAAAACTGTAGCCGTCGCTTCCTGCACCTTTCACTTCAGCATCTCTGCTCAGCCCACTGGGCTCCCAAAGGGAACATCTAAGGAATGTAAGGATTAAAGGCGGCAATAGCCACTTTGTGATGTCATTACTTCCAACGGCTTAATATTTTATTGTTTTCTAATTTAAATTCTGGGAAAGACAAACTTTCACCAAAATGTAATCAACTGTAGAATATGCCAGAACCTACCTCTGGCTAAAATACAGGGTCAAACGCGTCTGTTCTTAGGAAAGTACGTAAAGTACTCCCCGCTATTATTGTCATAATCTTCATTTCACAACGTAATTAACTGCAGGACAATAAACGTAACTTTAGTTCAGCTATAGGCCTCATAGTTGGCATGTTCTTGGAACACGCCAACTATTCAAAACCTATTTTATTTTATTTTATGCTGCAACACACATCCTGTCACCAGAATGTAATCTTTTGGATACGCCAAAACTTACCTCAGGGTACATTTTCATGAAATTCCGTCCTGTACTTTTTCCGTAATCTTGCTCACAGTAAACCAAACAGAGAAACAAACACATAGAGGTGAAAACATAAACTCCTCCCTTGGCGGAGGTGATAAAATATAATGTAGACCCAGAATTCACTGGAATTCTCGTCGGGCCTGGGGATGCTGGATGAGCTGGAAAGCACTGCGGGAAAGACGGACGACCGGAATATCTTGCATGGCCAGCTGCCACGGCAACCCAACTTGAGGAAACAAAAATTTTAGGTTTAATCGTATTTAATGTATTAAACAGAGTGAATATCATCCAGTGGTCTTATAACGTTTGTTGTTTTGTTTTGTCTGGATGCCGCTTCATGACGGCAGCCTTCTGCGTATGTAAGAGAAAGCTGATGAGTTCTGATCCGACCTTTCCCGCTCGTGTTGCACGACGATGAATAATCAGGTTTTTTTTGTTTTTTCCTGGTTTTGTGAACATAAAAATCAGTTTGTTTCAAAGTTGAGTGACATTTATATTTTAGTTCCTAAATCACATGCATATACATTTCGCGGCCACTCTGCATGAAAGCAAAAGGTCAGATTTGAATGTATGTATGCATGTGGCGCTGATGTCATCAGCTAGTGCTGGTTGCACCATCAAACTGGGATCATCTGCTGTTCACCATCTGCTGGTGGAGTGTTTGTCATGTAGAGCAGGGGTGCCAAACTCAACCGCAGAGGGGGCCAAAATCAAAGATGGAGTCCACATCGAGGGCCGAACAGCACTCCTAGGTATTTAAACAATTTAGTTTTTATTTTTCATTCACTCATTTTATAGAATTCCGAACAAACCTAAGGGAATAGGAAATAATCAAACTACAGACTAAATTCAAAATAGATCAGCCTAACTGATTTGTATGACTCTCTCTCGCAGCATAATTTCACAGAATAATTTCCAGTAAAAAGTTTTTATTCACAAACATCAATAACAGCCAGAAAGGTTCAATTACAAGTGACAAGTTAAAAATGACATGTAAAATCAATCAGTTTTCAAACATCAACACAAATTCACTTTAAATGTCCTTCGGTAAATGGTTTCAGTCTTCTGCCACAATAAACAGTGAAAGTAGAAAACAGTCATGAACAGCCTAAAGGTGCATTTCTCATTAAATGTGATATCTTGTTTTAAAGGCAGCAGCACTGACACACTGACACGTGTTGAACGGCCGGAGGAACGAGAACGCACCTTGACAGTTAATTAAAACGTGCGTTCTATTTACTGATAACCACGTGTGACTTACTAATGCGTTTATTATTCATCGTTCATAAAAACATTTATCAACTATGTCTCCTCCCGTTCTCCGTTTCATCTTCTTCAAGGATTGGCCTGATGTTTAGATGAGTGACTGAATGAACGCTGACAACAGAGTATCGCAGTGCATCCTGGGATTTGTCGTATCTGTGGTGTTTGCGCTGTAGACATCGGGCCAGTTATTATAAAAATTAAATACTGTCTCGGTATTATTGTTGTTGGCGTTGAGTTTGACACGTGTGGTCCAGAGTTTAATTCGCTGCATGCTTTCACCAACAGGTAATTGTTGGTCCATTTGTCTTCCAGACATGACAGTTTCCGTGATCAGGGACGCAGATGACTCATGCACAAACATCAGAAATGATTAATGTTGGTCTTTTCATTTGAGCGGCGCCAAACCTGATGTCCATGACGTCCATGTAACTTCACACACAGACTGGAAAAAATGTCAAATTTGTGTCAGATTAAGGCATAAATCACGTCAGGCTGGTAACAGGTAGACAAAGCCTTAACTAATGAACTTAATTAAGTCAGTCAGTGTAGCAGCGCCTCTTGCAGCAGCACCCTGCCTCTGTTTGACCCGGATGGAACCCTCATTAGAACCACTGATGACACCGGCGTCTCCTCCTTCATGTCAAATACCTGCTGTGAAAAAGGCTTTATGGGATTCAAACTGCCAGGTTAATTAGGTTGTTAGCTCAGGACTGCAAATTGGTTACATTGATCGGCCAGAACATTATAAACACTGAAAACAACATTGGTCATTGTTATAGTGGCGCTTGTCAGTGGTGGGATGTGTTTGGCAGGAAGTGAAAGCGTCTTTGTGGAGGATGGCGCATTGGAAAGAGGACAGAGGGTAAGACTGGATCACAGCAACTCCAGAACTGTAGATCTGGTTGGGTGTCCCTGGTTTGCGGTGGTTAGTATTGAAACGCATTTATACAATTACCATCAAAGTGGTCTGAGGATGGACAGCTGATATGTAGCTAGCCCGTGTTCTCTGATTCTTCTAGCACAATTTGGTGGAACACTTGATGTTGGTTCGGATAGGAAGGTGTCAGAACACAGAGAGCTGTCATTTTGGCAGCAAAATGGAGAGGAACAGATTATTTCCCCGTTGTGGGACTAATAAAGGTTTATCTTATAAGCAGCTGGTCTTAATGCTATGGCTTATTAATGAATGATGTTGTCACACCAATTTTCAATCAATCTTTAGTCTCAATGAAATATGACAATAATAATAACAATAATAATAATATATAGTTATAGTTTTATATAGTGAGAGCTAAAACGCTCTCACTATAAAAAACAGGATAAAATTACAGATACAGATATCATTATTTCAAGAAAAATATACATAATAGTGGTTTTAAGAATAGGGTAATATGATAATATGTTAGGGAATGCTGCTGATGTCTCATGATATCTTTTTCTTTCTACTTTTTCTTCTTCTAATGTTTAAAAAAAAAAATCTGTCCACTCATAAAGTTAGTAAACCTCATAATTTCATTTAATTATTCTCTTATCTCAAAATAAAGCTTTTATTCTGGAATCCTGAGGATCTCCGCTGAAGGTCCCGGTAACGACTTTGTTCTCCTCGTAGTATTTATCTAGTCATTTATTCAGGAGGCTTAATTGGACTCTTGTAGTTTAGTTTTTTTTCTGTGTTGCTGTAATCCTCATCCGTCTGCTGAATAATTGAGCAGAGCGGCTCATTAAGTGCAGAGATGACTAAATAATTCAGCCCTTACGTGAGCGTGCATGACGTCATCACGCTGACTCCCTCAGAGGTCTGATTATGCAGGTGTATGGCGCCCTCTGCTGGCTTTTTCTAGAACTACCGGCTCAGTTTTCACAGTGTCGCTATTTGAACTGATGCAAAGGGAAAATATTTTCCTTAAACTCGGCTTGAGAAATTGAAGACCTAATAATGGAGCTAAAAAAAAGAGAGGAAGAAAAGAAACTAATAGACACACCAAATAAATTTGAAGTAATCTTACAGTTGTGCACATGTTTGTTCACAGTTTCATGGAACCTCAACGAATAAGTCGACCCAGACTCTTAGTAATAATAATAATGAAACATTTAACTTATAACGATCTTTAAATTTGTAATTACATCTGTAATGACTTTAAAACATTGTGAAATCAGTACTTTATTGATAATATTGGACTGTCAAAACAAAACATTACCAAAATTGAATACAATTAATAGCACAATAAATTAATTGCAATGTAAATAATCCATTTTCTCTTACTTTTTAATTTTTTGTCTTTTTATGTCATTTATTTAAAATGTTTTTTAAATGCTTTTATTTCCTTTAATCAAATGAAAGAAATGAAAGAAAAAAATAATCCATTCTTTTTTATGTGAGATCTAGAATGCCTGAATCTGATCTGAAACTAATTCATCAGGAACCGTCAGAAAATGACGGGTTTTCAATAAAACTGTTACAGAACCTTATTTTAGTTCAATTCAATGCAATTTAAATGGCTTTGAAGACATTTGGAACGTCATACATTATTCGTTGCTGTGAGAGAAATAATAAATATCTCCCTAAATCTCTGAACAACTTGATAAATATTCAAACAGCGGTGGGAGACTTTCCTCTGTCCGGCGTTTCGTTGCTGCGGACTGATGTTAATAACATCTTTTGCACTTTATTTCCTTCGCTGGAGCCGTTCTGGTTCACCACAATCACCTCCACGTGACACCCTCAACCTCCACCCTCCTCTTCCTGAGTCACCATGCCAGCAAACTGGCAATTAGCTCCTCGTTTGCGGCCTCACACGCCGCCATTTGACGTCATCGCGATGTGATGTCATCGCCACCCACCCTCTACCACACCTCAACCGCCCTCACGCTTAGGTGGAGGTCATGAGTGTTTTTGTCTGTGATGCGCCAGTTTGATGGTGTTCTGGCCTCCCTGTGATCTCAGACGATGAGCAAATCGCAGCTTGGATAGAGGATGTGTCTGTTTCTATGGCGACCCCTCTGAGGCGAGGACAACTGAAGTTGCAGCGTTCAGATGTTTGCAGCTTCTAGGTTTTGTGTTTGCAGGCAGTGGCGTATGAAACGCTTTGACTTATGCTGCAGCCCCTCCTGCCAACAGCACCTCTGATGTTCCTCCCCTCAGGGACTGGGAGGGTTGTTGATTCTGTAGTTTGACATTTTGTCTTTTTCTCCACAGTCATGTTTCGCCTCTATGACACGGACGGAAACGGATCTCTGGACAGCTCGGTAAATATCTCTCCTCCTGAAGACAGGAACTTCACCTCTGAGTTATTGTGAAAGAACTCAAAGGGAGTCTCTTCCAAATGTGGCTGTGCTTAAAGTCAGTATTAAAGGAACAGTACCCAAAATCAAATCAAAATCAGCTTCTACTCACACTATGGATAATAACAACCCCATATGTTTTATTTCCTTCTACAGCTAAATATTTGTATTCTATTTAAACTTAAAAATATACTTATAATATTATAGTATGCTTTTTTTTCCCCCTTTTCCTTTTCAACTTTGAAATATTTTAGCGAATAGAGTTTGTTGTAATTATTTTTCTACACATACGTATCAAAAGAGATTCCATCTGCCCTAAAAACCTACGGTCCCATCAACCGGCACCGTTCTGCAGACGTCGTGGGTCAGACGACATTACAGAAAGTGTTGGGCGTATTTATGAATGAATGGAAGGGCAGCACTGCTTTTCTGTCTCATGTATGAAAACTGTGAGGGTGGGTGGGCGTGGAATGTGGAATTAGAGGGTTTAAGTGGGAGAGGGGGCATGGGAGGGGTGGTTTTGAAATGAATCCCACTTTCAGTATATTATTATTGACTGGGAGAGGAAGAGGGATCCTGGAACACAGATGTTAATCCACTGACGCACATCTCAATGTGGAATCTGGAGAAAATGAACCAGGAGCGGTGCCACCGCTGCAACCACTGTAATTAAACCATCTACCCCGCAGCTCTTCCCACGCTGCCTTTGTTTTCCTGGGTGCAGCTCCTCTGGGTAGGAGGGTGACACTCCCACCCTGCTATTAGACACGGGTGATGCCACTATTCACGCCACGGACAACGGGCGACATCGGCGGGGAAGGCGGCGCTATGCTCAGGGGTTAACACAGTGTTTGTGTGGCTGTAATGACCGTCGGTTCTCTGACACCAGGAGCTGGAGCACATTATCTCCCAGATGATGCACGTGGCCGAGTACCTGGAATGGGATGTGACCGAGCTCAAACCGGTAAGAGACGTTTCTACCCGGTTTATCGTCACAGATATCATGTAGTTAAAGGTTTAAGGACAGTTCCAGGTTTCTGTTCTCCTGTAGATCCTGCAGGAGATGATGCAGGAGATCGACTATGACCAGGACGGAACGGTGTCGTTGGAGGAGTGGATCCAGGGAGGCATGACCACCATCCCCCTGCTGGTACTACTGGGCCTGGAGACGGTGAGGCCACACATACCAAAGCCAGCCAAGTGCCGGTTCTGGGCTGGTGCTTGTACAGATATTGCTCGACCTATGAACCCTCTTAGACCTGGCTCTAGTACCACAGTGGTACTAGAGCCACATCATTATGTCCCAGAAGTCACATGTCATCACCAGAGTCTGTAGCCAGGTCTTTACGTCATTGAGGCACTAGAGCCATATGATTACATCACAAAGGGACTAGAGCCTTGTCATCACATCAAAGAAGTTCTTAAGTCACATGTCATCACAGAGGGTCTAGAGCCATTTCATTATGTCACAGAGGGTCTTCAGACATGCCATTATGTCACAGAGGTACTAGAGCAACGTCATTACATCACTGAGACACTAGAGCCAGGTCATTCCATTCCTAGAGGTTCCAGAGGTATATCATTATGTCACGGAGGCACTAGAGCAATATGATTACATCACAGAGGCACAAAAGCAGTGTCATGAGACACCGAGGCACTAGAGCCATGTCATTACAACAAAGAAGTTCTCAAGTTACATGTCAGCACAAAGGGTCTACAGCCATGTCATTATATCACAGAGGTACTAAAGCCATTTTCTTACATCAAAGAACTTCTAGAGTCACATGCCATCAAAGATGATCTACAGCCATATCATTACATCACTGAGGAACTAGAGCCATGTCATTTCATTCAAGAGGTTCTTGAGTTACATCATTACATAAAAGAGGCTCTAGATCCAGATGATTACATCACAAAAACAGTCTCATAATAATAATACATTTAATTTATAATGCACTTTACATTTGGATCACATCTCAAAGTGCTACAAAGTAAAAGCAGATAAAAGCATCAATAAAAAATAAAATAATAACTATATAAAAGCCTTACCAAAAACCAACAATGTTAATTAAGGTTATAGATTCTGCTAAAAAGGAAAGTTTTAAGTCTTTTTTTAAATGTGTCAGTCGTCTGTGGAGATATGATGGGCCCTGAGATGGACATCTCAGGGCTCATCATATCTCATGACATATATATACATATATATATGTATATATATATATATATATATATATATATACATATACATATATCATATCTCATGACATCACAGAGCCACTAGAACCACGCCATTACAATTCTGGAAGTTCTAGAGTCATGCCATATTACTAGAGAGGGTCTACAGCCATGACATTATGTCTCAGGTACTAGAACCAGGTCATTATGTCACTGAGAGACTAGACACAGGTCATTTAGTTCCAGAGGTTTTAGAGCTAAAGCATTATGTAGAAGAGGCACTAGAGCCATATGATTAGATCACAGAGGAAGAAAGTCAGTCACACGATAACACAGATGCACTAGAGCCTCATCATGATGTCACAGAGGCACTAGAGCCATGTAATTACATCAGACGTTCTAATGAACGTTATCATATCACAGAGGGTCTAGAGCCATGTCAAATTGTCACAGAGACACTAGAGGCAAATGGTTACGTGACTATTGTACTAGAGCCACTTCATTACATCACAGAGGCACTAGAGCCACGTCATTACGACTCCTATCTCCTTTTATGTTTCTGAAATTGCTAAAACATGACTGTAATATGAGCCAAATGCTAATATCAACATGCAATGATGCTCAGATTGACACAATGTGCATGCATAGCAGATTTAAATTCATATTTCAGTGGCTACAACTAAAATATAAACACAAACTAGGCTTACGGGGTCGTCCACTAGACCAAAGGTATAACCCCGATAAATCCCCAATTCCCTGTGTGGTAAAAGTAATCCCCCTGATTGAACCCTTCAAATTAAAATGTGAAATTTTTTACAAATTTTTTTTGCTAAAAAAAAGAACTCCCTCTAGTGAATAAAATATGAAATATCATAGAAAAACATGACATAAACAAGACAGCTCTCCTGGAGTCAAACCATATTCATCAAATTCAGACTAAATCGGTAGAGAAATTATGGTCGAAAAAATTTAAGAGATAAAGCGTCAGAAATATACTACCCAATCAATCCAGTTCTTCCTCACACTCAATGTCTCTGTTGGTATAACATTTGAAGATGATGCATGAAATAGTTATCGCGCTAAGATGAAAGATTTACGGCAGACGTTGCGGGCGCTGCAGCGGCGATGACCTTTCAATATTATCCGCGACATGTTAGGAATATAATAAAAACAAAGATATAAAGACACCACACAGCTGGTCCTGCCTAGTCCAAGTCTTCAGAATCACAGCGATCCCAAACTGATTTGGATCAATCTTATTTACGCCATTTAAGTTGAAATCTTCACTGGAATCCCTAAGATCCAGGTTCACTCTTGGCGGAGGTTCTAAACCCGATCCATGATGTGACTATTAACCCTTTAATGACCTGTTCAACTGTTTGGTTGAGCTCATTTTGAATCAATGTTTCTTATTGAAAAAGTGACAGAACCGGTAAATAATATGACCCAATGGCGGCTTGCATGTGCTAAAGTGTAAGGGCCGAGGATAGGGTCCTGGGGAACGCCACAGGTCAAAGGGGCCAGAGAGGATGAGGCATTGATCATTGAGAATCCTACTGGAGAAGTCGGATTACGTAACTTCATTCAAAGAGTTTACTAAAAAAACTACAAGGTTGAGCTAATCGACTTAAAATGCACTATTTTCCATAATATAAGAACAAATTCCTCATGAAATACGTTTATGGTCTTGGGTTTTTTTTTTTACCGTTGAACAACATTCACCATTTTAAGCTAAAATTTAGAGGATCTAATATTTTAAATGATTAAATGCCCCCCCCCCCTGAAAAAATTTTAAATTTAAAAATCCACAAGTTGTCCTCATCAGGAAGTTTGTTTCTCGGTTGAACATTAAAGGGTTTAAAGCTGAAAAGGTGACACATGCAGATAACTTTTGTTTCACCCTTAAAAACACTGGAACTATCCTTTCTCACATCCTGCAGGTGTAAATTGACTTTATCAGTTTCTCCTCAGCTCCTCCCATCCGATCTGGTGTTAATTTTAATCACTCCGACATCCTCTCTCTTACGGCTCGCTGTGAATGCCTCAATTCACATGTACATTGTTTTTTGTTTGCATTTAACGGGGAAATATTAGTATATTTATGTACATTTTTTTTTGGTTTTTAAAGGTTAAATATTAGGATATTTATGTAATTTTTTATTGCATTTAACGGGAAGTATTAGTATATTTATGGAAAATTATTTTGCATTTAAACGGGAAATATTAGTATATTTATGTACATTCTTTTCCACACTAATTATCATTTTTTATCTTCAGCCCTCAATGTTTTATCCATCAACAGGTCCTGAATTCTGAAGTTCTTCTGTAGCATCAGACAACATGGGCTATCCTTTGCTATACAGTCATATTAATGAGCCTGTTGCCAGTTCACCAGTTGTCCCTGACCACCGTGTTAGGTACTACCCAACTGCAGAATAAGCAACAACTACCAAGATCCCCAACCCATCCACTTCAGGACAAAACATTAACTTTCTTCCAATATATACTCCAGCTCTCCTGACAGGCGCCATGGTAACGAGGTAGTCAGTGTTGTTGTGGCCTCACCTGTGTGTGGTTATAATGTTATGGTGATCATGGTAAGGTATTTGAACCATTCATCCTCACACCTGTGTCCCCTTACTGACACCCGGCGGCATCAAGTCGAGCTCTGGCTGCAGTTCACCATGTCTCCACTAGGTTGAGCCATTAGACCGACCTCGACACAAACACCCACCTGGAGTCCTTTTTTTTTTATGAATGAAGTCACTGCAAAGGCAGGACGCGAGGTCTTAGTACACAGGAGTACACCTGTGGAGGTACAGGAGAGGAAAAGAGAATGACATATATTTATCAAAATGATAAGACAGGCTTAAAAACAATCATGATGAATCTCCCAACAGAATTTAAGTCGTTTGTGTTTGTTTCTGTACAGAACGTGAAAGATGACGGGCAGCACGTGTGGCGACTGAAGCACTTCAACAAGCCGGCCTACTGTAACCTGTGTCTCAACATGCTGATTGGACTGGGCAAGCAGGGACTCTGCTGCTCATGTGAGTGATTCACTTAGCATGGAGATGTTCGATCCAGGCATCGATCAGTGCAACCAGGTCCAATATGATCGACTGGAACCAGTGTCTGTTCTTGTGTTGCATTCTGGATAATGTGGCTCATCAGTTGTGTGTGTGTGTGTGTGTGTGTGTGGGTCACTTGACCCCTGTAGAAAATATGTGATTTCTGTTTTCACCTGTGTCTGTTCGTAGATTTGTTTACTTTGTGGGTTTGTCAGCAGAATTCTGAGTTTAACGTTTCTGACTTTATTCTCAGGATATTGACTTTATGCACAGAATTCCCCAAAGATTTAATAATCACTATTCTGAGTTTAAAGTCAGAATTCTTATTTTGAAGTCAGAATTCTGAGTTCAGAATTTCCAAAAATCCCCCAAAATTTCCAGACAGCCCTATGTGGCCTTAATCCTCTTCCATGCATAAGACTAGATTTAGACAAAGACAATTTCTTTATCTTTCATCTTTTTATTTCACAAGCAGTACATTTAATGTTAATCCACAGAAATGTAAAAGCAAATTTTCAATTCATCCACTTCCATGTATCATTCTGTGAAGCAACAAAATGGACCAGAAGTTGATTCTGCATTATCAATAAAAAGGAGGTTTTCCATCGATTACTGTTCCCAGACAGAGATCCCAAAAATAGATCAGATATATGAAGAAAAATACATCATCTGAAATGGAATTCATTAATTGAAATTAAATTGAACTTACACTATTAATATTACAATAGATATGTATTTACCATAGATTATTTTGTACTAAATATTACCATATACATATGATAAATAATAAACAGGACGCTCCGTAGCTCCATAATCCAATAGGGGACCTCCGCTCCCAGGCAAAAATTCTCTCTATACCATGTAAATGGGAATGTTTGGGTCACGTAATCAATAATATAATGAATACATTTCATTTAATTTAAAATGTAAATATGTAGCCATAAATATTGTATGGAAAATTCAAAGTAGCATCCGCAGCCTGTCTGCAGTACCTGCATGTCCCATTAGGGGGCGGCAGGTCACACTTTGAGAGAGTCATCTTCAGGAAATTGGGATTGTGCTGAAAATAAAGTTTTTTATAATGTTTCATGCAAACACCTCACAAAAAGGCAAATGTTGGATCATTTATAAAAAAACAGAACTCATAAAACTGTCATATTCAGACCCTACGGCGGCACGGTGGCGCAGTGGTGGACACTGCTGCCTCACAGCTAGAAGGAACCGCGTACAACTCCAGCTCTGCCGGCCTTTATGTGTGGAGTTTGCTTTTTCTCCCTGTGTCTGCATGGGTTCTCTCTGGGAACTCAGGCTTCCTTCCACAGTACAAAAACATGCAATATTGGTGACACTAAAATTGCCCATAGGAGTGAGTGTGAGTGTGAGTGGTTGTATGTCTCTAACTGGTGGCTCATCAACTGGGTGGACCCCGCCTCTCTCTCCATGTCACCTGAGATAGGCTCCAGCCCCCCTGAACAGGAGAAGCTGTTGATAATGAATGAATGAAAGGACTCAGACCCTAGAAGAATTCTGGGTCTGAGGTTTGCAGGGTTACTGTCTGCGGTTTAGCTAGCGTCACACAGTTTGAGTGTGGTCTCATACCTATCTTCACCCGAGCCAGAGCCTGTCTGAGCACCAGTTCTTTGCTTTTTGACAGCCTAAGCACCAGCTCATGGCCCTCTAAACTGGAGCCAGACAAACAACCGATTACACTAAACGTTGATGTAATGGCGTGGATCTGACTTGGCTCCTTGCCAATGGAATAGCAAACAGGTTCTTAGGAGGTGCGTGAGTTGAACCATCTAAGCACTGGCACCAGCATCAGCACCGATCTAGCACCAGGCTTTTTTTTTGGTGGAAAAGTAGTATCGGCGGCTTTTTAACCACTCAACTCTGAAACAATTGAAGAAACAGAAAAACACACAACTATACAAAGGTTGTTTTTTCAATCTAAAAGTGTAAAAAAATATATTTGTTTGTATTTCATTCTTTAAGCCTTTTTCCCTGCTAATGTCTGCAGCTTTCATAAACACCAAAACTAGCTCATAGTTGTGAAAGTCTCAAGTGTTAAATCTTTTTTTTTTCTTCCTCCCACAGTCTGCAAGTACACAGTCCACGAGCGTTGCGTGGCTCGTGCTCCGCCGTCCTGCATCAAAACCTATGTCAAGTCCAAGAAAAACACGGAGGTGAGTCCAATTGAAGTGCCGACTACTCGGCACGCTTGGATCAGTGGCGCTCCGTGGAGCTTAGGATGAGGGCTCCTCTTCTTCTAATGGAAATAAAAGAACTCTCTGGGCCACTCAGCGATGCTAATGACCAAAAATGAGTCCGCTTTAAAGGCGACGACGTCATCTCCTCCGCCTTATCTCCTCCACCTTATCTCTCTCTCTCTCCTCTCGCTCTCTTCAGCGGAGTCACTTCCACCGTTGTAAACATCTTGTTTTTCTGCACCGTGTTTCTTTTCTCACTTCTCTCCCTCCCTTTGTGCCGCCTCTCCCTCGCTCCGCAGGTAATGCATCATTTCTGGGTGGAAGGGAACTGCCCAACCAAGTGTGACAAGTGTCACAAAACCGTTAAGTGTTACCAGGGCCTGACTGGGCTGCACTGTGTGTGGTGTCAGATCACGGTAAGAGACAGAGAGGCAGCACCTCCTCATTATATTTCAACCGCTCCTTATGTTTTAGGATTTGGTTATAGCACCTCTGACGCATAAGCCCGCCAATTTACACCCAGGAAACACTTGCGGTTGCAAGTTAATAGAAAGTAAAACGGAGAACAACACATGCAATGCAAATAAATCCGGAGGATGTATACCTGACGTTCTGTCGCTGACACCAGTTTGTCTGGCTGTTAATAACCGCCGCCACCTTCCAGCTCCATAACAAGTGCGCCTCCCATGTGAAGCCCGAGTGTGACTGCGGACCCTTGAAGGATCACATCCTGCCGCCAAACTCCATCTGCCCCATCATCCTGGTAAGTCCTCGCCGCCGCCTGGAAGGCTGAGCCTCAGCTTGTTTGACAGTGTTGTTACCTCCGCCCAGGGGGTCACGCTAAGGTCCGATCTGTTCGTCGATTTGTCGGCAGGATTACAGAAAAAGCACCGGCCTGATCCTCGTGAAACTTGGTGGAAGGATGTAGCACGTGCTGAGGAAGAAAACTGTGTATTTTGGTGAGGAAACCAAACTATAGAGCAGTTACAGTGGCCAAACATCCCAGAAATCAAAACCGGAGCCGTAGCTCCGACCCTGCCGCAGATACTTCTTGTTAGCGCCATAAGTCAAAAACAATTTCGTGGAACATCCTCACATTTTATTCCCACATAGAACCTAGTGTGGAGAATAACTGGGTTGATTTAAGGAAAGATGGGTTATGTATATCCAACATTAGGTGGAGCTTAACCTCCAAAGTTTTTCAGGTATAATTTTGCAACAGTCAGTCCAATTCAGTCCAAATATGGTGCATATGAATCGACTCGAGGGATCCATCTTTTATCCATCTTACTCTGTGTCTTTGTATCTTACTCTAAAGAGTCATTTTTTTAATCCTAGGGGGGGATTTTTCCTATGCAAAATTACTGATTTAAGATTATTGGATGTGCACCAGATTTCTCCCTTATAGATACCAACCCTCTGAGCAGGCCGGATTTTTTTCATTCATCTAGTTTCTGTAACTGCTATCCTGATCAGGGTCGTAAGGATACTGGACTCTATCCCAACTGACATCGGGTGACAGGTAGGGGGGGTGACAGGTACTGGACAAATCACCAGTCCATCAGACATAGAGACAAACAACTATTCATTCATGCTCTCATTCACACCTTTGAACAATTTGGAGTCACCAATTCACCAGTGGTGCGTGTTTTTGGACTGGAAAACCCCGAAGAGAACCCACAAAATCAAAACAGAGACTCCAAAGTCATGGGCAGATATGAAGTCAGAACCTTCTGGCGCTCTCACAACGCCTCCTTGCTTCCCCCTTGGCTTCTCTTTCCACATCTGCACCAAAATGAAATTGGGTCCATTCTCAAGATTCTTTTGTGCAGATTCTCATTCATCAGGACATCAGGCTGATTTAGAAGCAACTGGACTTTTGTAAGCTGAAGACTGTTCACCTGTCACTCGAGAGACTTCCTCAGTTCTGACTGACAGGTGAGGAATCAGGAATTCAACCCCCTGAGAGGAGTTTGATGCACAAAGACCTTGTTTGGACTTGGTTTTAAAATGTGTTTTGCGCGGTGGGAACACAAGCGGACAGCGAGACACATCGCTGTTCACACCCGTGTCAATCATGTGTCTCCGAAATGTGTCCAGCTTGTCCGCTTGTGTTCAGATTTAAGGCTATATCACTTCCGCTACAAGGTCAAAGGGCGCCGGGTGTAGTTTTCAGTCACACGAGTCAAGCGCCAGGTTTGTTTAAACAGCTAACACGGGCTAGCTAACATCTTGAAGATGTTTCAGGATATACAGACACTCACCTACATTATTAAAGTGTCTCGCTGTCCACTTGTGATCCGATCACCCAGGACTCATTTAAAAACCGGGTCTAAACAGGGTCAGGTAGCTGTTTTATCTCATGGGTACAGTTGACCACCCAGCCCTGTTGTGGGTCGTTAGGGAGACTATGGTCTTGTTTATCCACGTGAGTCAGTAATGATCAAAGTGTGAATGATGGTGAAACTGGAAAGACCTGTATTCTATTTGTGTGGCTGCGTGGACCTTCATCTACACGCCCCTGATTCAATCTTCTAAGCTCATCTTCCCTCCAGTTTTTATGGAAACAGCTGCTCTGTAGTTTTTGTGTAATCCTGCTGACCGTACAGCCAGCCAGGCAGCAAACAGATTGTTCAGGGAGGAGGGAGCTAACATCCGCCAGGCTAATGTAGGAAAGCTACTATAGCAGCACCAAAACCCACTCTACTGTGCTTCTGATACCCCTTTTCTACCAAGCTGGTTCCAGGGCTAGTTCGGAGCCGGAGCTTGACTTAGAACTATTAGCACTAGGTTATTTTTGGTGGAAAAGGGGAATGATCGGACTGGCACCAATGGTCATGGCATCAATCGTTAAGCAAGACAGTTTGACGATGACGAGGGAGAGTCCGGGAGAGAGCCAGAGGGAGAGAAGTTTCAGTGAAAACCAAACAGTAAATAAAAGACGTAAAAGTAAGACTAAAGTTTTGGATTCTTTGATTGACAAATGTTACTTTATAAAGCACTGATAAACCCAAACCTCCAGGCAATCACAGAGGAAGTTTCCACATCGCCAGATGTGTGAATTTACATCCAACATATAGACACCTGCGGATTTTAAACATCCCTGACTGTTATGGCGGCTAGTTCTGACACCTTGTTTGTCGCGGTTTAGGGGGAGGTTTGTGATTCACTTAATAAAAAAATAAAACACCGTCTTGGAGATCGATGGCTTCAGTTAAGAGATTTATAGAACCAGCCACACTTTATCATTACTGAATTATTTTCTTCAAGTTTTTAATGATTTCATTATTTCAACGTTTCTTAATCATAGACGGCAGAACATCTCGTTTTGTCAGAGAATCTTGAACATATCTCAGAAGCTCATATTTAGTATTTCCATCTAACTTAAAAATGATTTTTTTTTCTTAAAATCCTTAAATATTCCTCTATAAGCTTATAAGTCGTTATAATCTTAGATCTAGAACATGGCACTACTAAATAGATTGAAACTTTTTAAATCTCTACGGAGGAAATTTATGAGGTGGTTAAGGAGATAGGATTTGATAAAAACAAGAAAAAGTTTTCAAAAATGCGAATATTACAATAAAAACAAAACAAGGAAAACGTGATATGGTGCAATATTACCAAAAAAAGGGTGAATTTTTTTTTTTTTAGGTATTACTGGCTGATTTTGAGACCCAAAACTTCCCCAATATTAGTAGAATGAAGTAAAAAATTGTATATACCAGCTGATTTACAGATGCCCTTAATTTAAATATCACATCTTATTTTAAGAGAGCTTCCCAAGCAAATTTTCAAATGCAAATTTTCAGCATATTTGCATATTTTCAGAGTTGAATTTGTAAAAAAAAACAAAAACACAAAAGCATATAGAAAAAAGAGAAATATAATATTATTTATGAATATATGAATATGGTCTAATCGTCTCTAGGATTTGCCAAAACCTCGGAGTGAAATTCCATGCAAAACAGACACTTTTTCCGTGATTCTGTGAACAACACCTAGCAGTTTGGAGCATAGCGTCGGAATCTATCTTCCCAAATGTTGATAATTAGAGGTTCAAAATAATCAAAAAGAGCTCAAATTGTTCTTTAAAGTGCCGACAATTTGCGTTCTAGATAGTTTTATAAATATGTTCCTTCTGACCAACCTTTGACTCTTTGGCTTCAGGAGAGGCAGTCCACGCTGAGGAAGGACTCTCGGTCCAGCCAGTCGAGCCGCGGAAAGATGCAGAGAGGAAACTCGGTCACGGTGGACGGCCAAGGACTGCAGGTGAGTCTCTGTGAGCTCCTCCTGCTTTAATGTCTTTTTACAGGGCAGATGCAGAATGTCTGCTGCTGACTGCAGAGATCAGACATGAGTCCAAAACCTTCTTGGTTTCATGTTCAGTTGTAAAACGTTGTTCATCCATCCATCATCTGTCCATCATCCATCCATCCATCCATCCATCCATCCATCCAGTCATCCATCATCCATCATCTGTCCATCCATCCATCCATCCATCCATCTATCCATCCATCCATGCAGCCATCCATCATCTGTCCGTCCTTCGAACCATCATCCATCCATCCATCTATCCAACCATCCGTCCATCCATCCATCCAGTCTTCCATTATCCATCCATCATTGGGCCACATCCATCTATCCATCATCCATCTATCCATTCGTCCATCCATCCAGCCATCCATCATCCGTCATCTGTCCATCCATCCATCTATCCATCCATCATTGCAACCATCCATCATCCGTCCGTCCTTCGAACCATCATCCATCCATCCATCCATCCATCCATTCTTCAATTATCCATCATCCATCCTTCCATCCATCTATCCATCATCGATCTATCCATTTGTCCATCCATCCAGCCATCCATCATCCGTCCGTCCATCCATCCAACCATCATCCATCCGTCCACCAATCAATCTACCCATCCATCCGTCCATCCATCCATTCATCCATTCATCCATCTGTCCATCCATCCATTCATCCATCTGTCCATCATCCATTTTGAAGCTTATTATGAATTATTTTCCACCGATGATAAAATTCTTAGGTTAGATATAATAAAAATACCAAAGGTGGGTTTTTAAAAGGTTTTCATCTAATACCGTGGAGGAGTGAAAACATGATCCGCCGTCTCACACCGGGCCGAGAACAGCATCCGTCATAACTGAAGCGTTGTGTCGTAGAAGAAAGTGGTAGAAGATCTAAACTGTGAAGTGAGGCAGAGAATGTAGGGATTTAAAAAAAACAACTAATTATTTTATTTTGAAAAGAAGTCTGTTCCAGCAGCCGTCACCGATCCGCTTCTCATCGTTTTGTCGGACATGTGACGGGCTCCTCAGGCCCTGCTGGTAATCAGTGTTATCCAGCAGAGCCCCGTCCAGCCGGATCCCCTCTAATATCTGTCAGCCGGCATGTTAGCGATGGAAACCTGCCGCTGTCTGTGGCGACTGCTCGTCTCCGCGAGGCCGAGAGAGAAATATGATGAATCGCATCCCGGGAAAATCCATCTCTGCCTCTCGCCAGCTAACCAGCGTAATCATCGAGATTATTATTTATAATTACAGGAAGTAATGGATCACTCTGGCCTGGACAGGGAGCTCATTAATTCACCCTCGGCCTGCTGGGATAGCAGACGAGGGGAGTTAAGCGCTTCATCTGTGTCACAGAGAGCGACCCGGGCGAGTCGTTGCAGATTAACTGGAAGAGCGGCGAGTCAAGGAGGGGGGATGCCGGGTCAGAGCTTGTTTATGGGCCACATGTCCTGACAGCCAGACCAGTTTCACCACAGCTCAGAGGAAATCCTCTCCTCGTCACCAGTGAGGAGGAGCGGACAAAATAATAAAACCAACGAGGAGCGAATGAAAGACCATCAGGACGAGGGTTGAGGGTTTCATTGGCTAACATGTGGATGGAAAACTTTGCTGTGAGTATATCCACTGAATAATAATAATAATTGAATAGAAATACTGCTGCAGTTCTTCCTCAACCCTTTCGTGTCCTGCTCATCTGTTTGGTCGAGCTCATTTTGAGTCAATATTTCTTATTGGAAAATGTGACTGAACCTGTTTACAATACGACCCAGTGGCAGCATGTTTATGCTAAAGAGTAAGGGGCCAAGGATGGAGCCCTGGAGGAGACCACGGGTCAGAGGGTTGGTCAGGATTCTGAAAATAAAGTCAGAATTTCCCCCACAAAAAAAGTCCAATAGTCAAATGTGGCTCTACTTCTAGCTGATGAAGAAAGATCTTCTTCTGATCATCTGAAGAAAAGGGATTAAAAACTGAGACTGGAGGAGTCTCAGTTGTCTTCTGTAAATATGTGGGTTTATTACAGACGGGTCTGTTATAACGGGGACGATCCCGGCCCGCTCAGGTGCAATTCTTATCCCGGAATCTTCCCGTTCAGATCCTTAAATGCTTACAATGTCATGACTGATCCACAGGGTCCGGCCATCCGGTCCTTCATACAGAACCCTGGGCCCTGGTCGCCAGACTTCAGAAAAAAATTGCGGCAAAGGGAGTATTTTCATTTCCCTTAGCCTAGCAGAAGCAAATCTAATGATTGCAGCCCGTCAGGTATCACCTCTCCGCAGTCACACAGCTACAAACCGGATCAGATCACTGGCGCTGCCTGGAAGAGCCGCGCCGCTCGATAAAATATCTGAGGGCTACGGCTTGAAAGTGAATTCCTGTGAAGCATCCTGCCGTCTCCAAACACCGACGCTCTGTTTTGACATCTTCTCATTCAGATCACAACAATAGAGGGCACTCATCCTCTGCTGGTGTTCGTCAATCCGAAGAGCGGGGGGAAGCAGGGGGAGAGGTGAGTACTCGATCCGTCTCCACACGCTACCAGAGGCCCGTTTAGTTAGTCAAATAAAAAAAACACAAGAAAATCAACCTGAGACGCCGTCCGCCTTCACCTCATGACCCCCCTCCTCCTCCCTCCCCCCTCCCTCCCCTTGCAGTCACGTACCCCCCCCCCCTTCTTTAACTCAGGCCTAATTGGGTTATTACTGAAACATATTCATTCACTCCTTATTACTCCGGCCCCCCACTCGTTTAAATTATGAGATCAAAATATGACTTCAGCCAGTTGATGTAATGAAATTGAAATTAAAATGAATTAGTCTTTCTAATGGTTTCTCCTCAAGGGTACTTTGGGTTCGGCCCACCCCGCTGCCCAATCCGTCGCATCGCCGCGCTCTGATGGACGCTGAAGCTTCGTTTTTTTTTTTTTTTTTTATCTTTGATGTTTGATTCAAGGGTTCAGTAATGTCGCCTTGCTGCTGCGTTTCTGTGTGAAATCTGTCCGTTTCCTCTCCCACAGGATTTACAGGAAGTTCCAGTATCTTCTGAACCCGAGGCAGGTGTATAACCTGGCCAAGAATGGACCCATGCCGGGGTAGGTGGTCCCCATAAGCAGAGGTTCTTAAATGGGGGTACGCTTACCATTTGAGTGAGACAGAAAAAATATCAATCAAGTATAATTTCTTGAAATAAAGCGTAAATGGACTTAAAAATGTAAATATGAGTCTAATGAACCACATTTGACATTCAGTGTTCCCGTTTTCGTAAACGGAAAAGGATTAGGGCCACATTTGGATTTTCAGAATTTAGCTAGACAGAATGTTCAAAGTCCGTGAACTGATTTTTTTTCACATTTGGACCTGCTCCAATACATCCCCAGTCCAGGTTCTTTTCACATGAGATACGTGAGAATGTCAGGTCATCAGTCTGTGAGTCACATGGATCAAGCAGCAAGACAGTGATCCCCAGCAGAAGATTAAATCCACCACTGAGAGGGAAACATTTAAAGGTTCTCTGGTGTTTGCAATCAGGCTGCTGTTGCTCACATTTAATAACCGCCATCGCATGCAGGAGGGGCCTTTACCATCGGGCTCGTGCTCAAATGAGCTGAGCTCGCTCATAAGGAATCCTGGAGGCGCCTGCATCAGGCTGTAGCCTCCGACCAGCGCCGGCTCCATATGCATAAGGCTGCGTGCGAATGGCGAGCTGCGGACAGGGGGTCGAAACTCTCAGCCGCGCCACATGTGATCACGCATACCGACGGGGAGGCGGCCGCAGGTTTTGCTCCGTCTGTGATTAAAACGATGAATGGATCATTTACATGCACCGAGCTCCTGCACCGTTAGAACGCAGAGGACGGCCTCGCCGCCGTGCTGACTCGCTGTTTGGCTTTGATTAGACGTGAAAACAGAATCCTTGTGGCTCATGAAATATAAATACAAAGAGGCGCACGCCGGGCACAAATCCAGGCTGGGGCCGATGATTGTTTGGACGCTGCTCGGAGGTTTCAGGGGTTAGCCTTCCCCTCGCTGTTCCTCCACGTGGCCTTAAACATGCGCGACCTGCGAGGTCTGGAGCAGAACCCAGAGCTGAGAACTTTCCAGATGACCTTACCTCGCCGTAACCTTGTTAATATTTTGTCAAGTGTGTGCACATTAGCGAGGTGAACGGTCACCGTCGGACACGGCCGGCCGAGGCAGCCGCACGCACTGCTGTCAATTAGCGGCCTGGCAAATCCAGTTACAGCAAATTAAGTGTTTGTTTCTTGGTATTTAAATATCCCCAAAGTTGCCTTTCATGTTTGCGGCCGTCTGTTTTGCGTCTAATATGGTTTGTGGTCCCAGTTGGAGAGTAATTGAGCGAATCATTTACCCGCCATATGAGGCTGGGAGGCTGGCTCATTCAGTTAGGGCTTTGTTATTGTGAAGGAACGGAAGAAGTTGGACTGAACATTGCCTGTCATGATCCAATTAGGCCTCCAGCAGGCCGGCAAGCTCGCCGAATGACTGATTATCGATGCGACATGTGTTATTTTGTGACATCAGAGATGCATTGGAGGGCAGCAGTGGGCTCATAAATATGCTTTTAGGGCTTTCTGTCATTGTCAAGGAAAACTGAGAACAACTGAAATACTATTCAATATTCATTTTTATTTAAAAAATCTTAGCAAAATTATTATTATTTTTTTACTTTTTCATTTTTAGGGGCTCCAAAATATACTTGTAGCACTTCCTATTATGTCAAGGAAGACTTAGAAGAACTGAAATGGTATTCATTCATTTTTAAAACATTTTTTTTTTAAATTAATAACTAATATTAAAATGTAAAAATTCAAAAATATAAAAAAAAAATGTATTTGAATAATCTGATTTTCTTTAAAAAGCGGTGTTCCATGGCAGTATGCCCCAAAATATACTTTTCAACGCTTTCTGTTAAGGAAGACTGAGAAAAACTGAAATTGTTTATTTTTCATAAAAAATTACATTTCAAATCTTTTTTTAATTAATCTAAAAAAACAACAACACTAATTTCCTGCCTTGACAACTATTCAATTTTGAGACGTATTTTTTTTAGAAAAATGCAAGTGGATTGAGCATTACAGCCTGAGATGGCAGCGGCCCATCAGGAGAAGGACAAGCCTTTACAGAAGAAGAATAAACAAACTCACAAACTCAACATTTTGAGAGTGTCTGGTTTAATATTTATATGTTTGCCAAATATTTTTAATGCAAAAATGTTAAATTCATATTCTTGAATTCTTGAAGTTGATTTAAGTTCATCCAAAGTGACGTAAAAATATTTGTTACATCAATTAATGTTGTTAAAATAGAACTTCCTACATCATAATTCTACTTTGCACAAATCAATGTGATAATATTTTCTATTTGTCCCACATGTTTATCTTCCATTAGTTCTACAATTCTATGTTACTACTATGAATAGGGTCAATAAAGTTGTTTATGAAAAAAAAACCATAACTGAAATAATCTAAATACTCAAATGTAAATACTCAAAATACCACTAAAAAAACTTCAATAATTCCTATTGTTGGATAAATTATTATGAAAAGTGATGCAAAATGTTTAAATAAGAACAAAACATCCAGATGTAGATTCATTAAAAATAAGAAGCTAAGTGGAGAGGAGGTTGATGTTGTTGTTGATTTGCAGTAACATACAGTCTGTATTTGTTTCCTGCAGGTTGAACTTCTTCAGAGACGTTCCTGATTTCAGAGTTCTGGCCTGCGGGGGCGACGGGACGGTGGGCTGGATCCTGGACTTCATTGGTACATCATTTTTCAAATAGTATAAGGAATTTATCTCCTGAGGTGCTTTGATTATGTTCCACACATTACAAACCTGCTGCTGTATATTTCCTCGTACCGTCAGCCACCTCTGCTTAAATATTACATTTCCTTTTTGGCAAAGTATAAAATTATTGTTTTTATGAGTTTCCAAAGCCGGCACCAGTCCGCTCATCCAGCCTGAAACGGTAAAGCGTCCTCTAGGGGTTTGTATGTAAACACTTTGATTAGGTTTTATTAAGCATGAATAAAATGGGATGCTTACAAGAGCAGGAAAACAACATTTGTATGAAAGAAAAGAGGAAGAGAATCACTGGTCCGTCCTCTTCTGTTTGGTCTTGACGGCTTGTTCTGGCTCTAAAAAAAAACTAAAAAATTGCCTCAATTTTTTATCAATCAAAACAAAGACAGGTAATAACTGTCGGGCAAGATGCGTCTCTGGAAATAGTGCATCCACGCCGGCTGCAAGACAGATTTGATGCTTTCTTTGAACCTTTTTTTTTTTTTTTTTTTGTTCTTGGTTTTGCCTGGTTTCACATCGTTTCCGATCATTTCGCCTCCAGATAAGGCCAACATGGACCGGAACCCGCCGGTGTGCATTCTGCCTCTGGGCACGGGCAACGACCTGGCGAGATGCCTGCGCTGGGGAGGAGGTACTGATGTAATAGTGATTTTAAGTCGCCTGGTTTCATTCCTGTTTAAGCTGGAGGTGAATACTCGAGACTCAAGATTCTCTTATTATCAGTGGATCATAAAATTCTCACACGTACATATCACACGGTCCTACTGTCCGACCCGCACACATAGATGACAAAAAGACAGAGCAAGCATATGTTTCAGAATAAGAATAAGGGTATTGCATGTATTATAAGTAAATAATAATAAAATGAACAATAATCATGATAATAAAGGGAGTGTGCTTTCAGTGCGGTGGCGTCTTTGGGGTAAAAACTGCTCGTGAATCTGGTTGCACTGTAATGTAACTCACTTTTATTATCATAAATATTATTATAATGGCTGTAAAGAAGCTCAAGGAGTGAAATAGGCCACTTAAATTAGATGATTGTTTTTATTATACATGTGTTTTCTTGATTAATTAACTGTAAAAGTAAGTAAATAGTAAAAGTGACTGTCATAGTTTCCCAGACTCTAAGGAGACATCATCAATGGTCTGATTTTCGGCCTCAAACCCGCAAATATTCACTTTTTCAATCTTTAAACAAAGGAAAAATGCATTCCACTGCCTAAGAATGAAAACATGATTATGACCGATGCTATTGTACGTGATGATAATACTGTGAGTTAGTATTTCACATGATAATAAACATAGTTTTGTAAATAATGATTATATAAAAATGTAAAATTGCATATGGCAATAAATGTCATTCAGTGTAATATTGTGCCTGAAAAATGATAATGAGAACTAATCTTTGACTATACAGTTTTTGTTTTTTATACAGTTTACCAAAGTTAGTAGGATTAAAAACGTTTCAAGGATTACAAAACACATGGCACACAGTTCAATATATTAGAAGACAGTACTTGTATTAATTAGATTTGATGAAACCCCGCTTTTAGAAAATGAAAATACAACATGTTTAATTCTTAAGTTATTTTTTGTTATAAAACAAATGAAAATACCTTATTCTCCTTTTTTAATTTTTTAACTTTGGATAGTATTTCGATGCTAACAATATTAGGACACTAAACTGAGCCATAAGACAATGAAAAAAAGCACAAAACACTCTAATAAATAAATAACAATAATGACAATCTAATTGTCGCTCGTCTTGTTACTTCCATATGAAAAAAAAATGATGTGGTCAAAGTAAATACTTTAAATACTTTAAATTCCCCCAAAGAGGAAAAAAAAACCCAGAAGGCACCTCTCCGGTGACCAGCTGCTTCCATTCTTCAGTGAGTGTCTTTTCCTTCCCGAGGCTACGAGGGCGAGAGCCTCCTGAAGATCATGCGGGACGTGGAGAACAGTTCCGAGGTGATGCTGGATCGCTGGAAGATTGACGTCACACCCACGGACAAGGACGAGCGCGGTGACCCGGTGCCTTACAGTATCGTCAACAACTACTTCTCCATCGGAGTGGTGAGTCCAGTTTCCATTGGACCGCGGGGCGGGACAGGGGGCTTAAGTTTTAGTCTCTGTCATATTTATTCATCTGCAGTCTGAGACCCAAACCTGGCATGTTTTGGGTCCAGTATGTGAACACGGTGAGGAAATAAATGTCAGATCACAGAGGTGATGATGTTGGGTCATTTTAAGGAGGTCACATTGCACTGGTACTATTGGGAGATGAAGGCCGTGACTGAAACAAAAGAAGCCAAATCTGGAGTATCATGAAGTCTCCTGCTGCACGTAAATGCCGGATGAAGGCGTCTCATCGTAGAAACGTTTCTACTCTTCATTTGTGTTGACAGAGTTCTTCTTTTTGGCTTCTGGGAAGTGACTGATTGTAAAACCTAAACAATTTACAACTTCAAAAACACCTCAATGGGATGCACAAGCAGCAAAAGCAAACTAGGCAAAGGTTAAAAAAAAAGTAGGAAAGGGGGACCCCCTAAAAAAAACAGTCCTATTGTCGGTGAATCAGCCAAAAGATGATAACGTTTTCCAGCTTCCAACAACATCATGACAAAATGTTCAACTGCTGCCAAATATTTTCATTGGTCATAATATTATGGCTGATCTGTGTTTGTGGACACTTATATTATTCTGGTTTAGTTGTTATGATTTTGAGAGATGTTATCGTTACTCATCAGGGAACAGCTGTATGTAGTTGAAGGAGCGCTTGATTTGCTTTGCAAGGGAGATTTCTCTTTTAAATGTCGTATGTAGATCGGACCGATTCCAAAATGGTGATCGAGATTAAAATTCAATCAGATGTGGGCCCTAAGACATGGTCCTTCATGGACATGGTCCTTCATGGACATGGTCCTACATGGACATGGTCCTACATGGACATGGTCCTACATGGTAAGGGTCCTAGCTGAGATGAAGCAGACTTAAGAGGCATGTCTCAGGGAGAGAGAGGAGGTTCTGTCTGTTTGGATCATTATGGGAACAAAACTGGGCAGCATAGTGGGCAACACTGGAGTCACACAACAAGAAGGTTCTGGCTTCAAATCCAACAATTCTGTGTGGTGTTTAAATGCTCTCCCAATGTTTGTGTGAGTTTTCTCTGGTACTCCGATTTCCTCCCACAGTCCGAAAACATGCAATATGCTTTAACTGGCGCCTCAAAAATTACCCAAATGGTTGCCTGTCTCTTTCTGTTGGCCCAGTGATGAACCGGCAACTTGTCCCAGATGTTGCCTCTCGCCCTAAGTCAGCTGGGATAGGATCAAGCCCCTTGAACAGCTACCCTGAACAGGATAAGCTGTTAGAGCCCTTTGTTGTCCCTAAAAAACAGGCTATATCCCTGGAAAGCCCCCAGTCCCCTGCATTGTACAAGCAATCTCCCTGATTGAACTCCTCAAGATTAAATGTGAATCTAATGATGACAAATAGTCCATATTAACCCAACCTATCTGTTTGTATGAAGTCAGCAATATGTTCTAAGACTGGATCCCATACCGACTCCATAATGAAGACAAATACAGTTAAGTAGTTTCTCTGAGCTCAGGAATAAAACAAAACAGATTTCCTTGTGCCAATTGCTAGGAGCTACATTTAGACACAATTGGCCTGATGTTTGGGAAATTACAGACGAGGAACAGTGTTTTCCACAAAAAGCTCCCCCTAGTGAGTTAAACTTGAAGAATTACAGTAATTACAAGAAACACAAGTTAGATCTCCTTGAGGCGGTTCATATGAGGTAAATTAAGACCCAAACCATTGATTTTTTGTAAAAAGATCTCCTCCTAGTGAGTAAAATATGAACTATTACAGTAACACATGATATATTCCAGATGGATCTTTTTGAGTCGACCCATATGCTCCAACTTTGGACTAAATTGTTCAATGGTTGAGAAATTGTTCCCCAAAAGGTCTGTGTAGATTCTCATTCATCCAGGTCATGGTTCTCCATGTGGGTTGAAACCAAAGCAACTGGACTTCTGTTTTGCTTGAAGACATTTCCCCTCTTATCTAAGAGGCCCTAAACGTTTTGAGATAAAGCTCTCCCTAGTGGCAAGATGAGCTACTAGAGAGAAATTTGACATTAAAGAGATAGATCTACTAGATATGAATCATATTCATCAAATTTGGAGTCAATCGTACTAAGGGTTAAGAAATGATGGCCAAAAAAAAGTGCTTTTATTTTTCCCCCTAGGGAGTAAAATATGACCTACTACAGTAAAATATGATATGTTCAAGATAAATCTCCTATTTTGGACCAAATTTGGACTAGATCGGACCAATGGTTCTGAAAAAGTGGCTCGAAAATATTTGGAGAAAAAGCTCCCTCCCTAGTGGCAGAAATATGTAAATCACCTTTACCAAAATCAATCCGGCTATTCCTCGCTTTAAGGTATAAAGCAGTGGCGATGACGACTTTTGGTGATATAATGTATGAATGAACGATGGACAATCCTAATTTTGCTCAAAACTCTTAAACCACTGTTGGTAAAAACACATAATTCTTTGAGTTAGGAGAAGGTATCCGGCATCAGGGACTTAGGTAGTAGTAGGTCTACTACCAAAGGTACAACCTTGGTAGTAGTAGGTCTACTACCACAGGTACAACCTTGGTAGTAGTAGGTCTACTACCAAAGATAAAACCTTGGTAGTAGTAGGTCTACTACCACAGGTACAACCTTGGTAGTAGTAGGTCTACTACCAAAGGTACAACCTTGGTAGTAGTAGGTCTACTACCATAGGTAGCAGAATTTATCTTTGCCAATTTTATAGTTTTCCCTTTTGGAGAATCCCTTTTGTGGAACCATGCAAACCATCCTCCAGGCCTGCAGTGACGCCCCGGTTCTGCTCCGCAGCTGAAATCAACACCCGGCACCTTTTCTGAAACTCTTCCACACCAAATTTAAGTTAATCACGGGGACAAAGACTGTCAGTTGCACGCTAGAAAAGGAGCCAGTAAACAGCTTAACCCAAATAAACAGAACAAAGACGGAACCGACTTACGGAGGGAAAAGTTCAATCCCCTCCGCTGTAGGTTGAATTAAAGAGGAAAACACGGAACCTGCTCCAACATCATAATCACTCCATCTATTTGTGCTGATCACATTTTGCTTGGGCCTTTATTAAGATGTGCTCAAACCTGGAGCGGCTCTGATTGATAAACAGAGCTCATTGTTATCTGCCCTGTGTAAGACAGCCGTCCCACCCCCCTGTCCATCTCCACCATAATGACACTTATTTCACATAGCTCATGTTAGCCATTACTGATAAATGTCAAGGGGAAATATGGTAATTGACATTTGCAGGTGGTAGAGGAGGGCTGTTGTGTGGCGCGTACCGACCGTGGCGGGAACACCGGTGATGCATGGCCCGACAAATGTTAGTTGAATAACACCTCCAGAGCGGGCCCCTAATGACGCCGCTGGAGGACATTAGAGGACAGGTCTTGTTAACATTGTGATAGAGGAGAACAATGGCCGCCATCCGTCTACTGCTATCAACATATGATCACGCGTTCAGGGGAAGTGGTGAAATAAATCTCTCAGCGCTGTGTTCAGATGTATTAATGCTCTGGTGTAAAAGTCACAAACACGTGTAAGAACTCAAGTTTCCTCGTCTTTTATCGTGATGATATCTTTTATCACGTTTTTCTGATGTGGACCTGACCGACTGCATGTGGTGATAGGTTCATGGTTCAGGTAGATTGTCATTCATCCAGGTAATCCCTGAATTGAGTCAGAAGACTTTTGGACTTCCTCTCTTACCCCTCTCAGCCAAGACGCTTCATTAGTTCATACTCTGATCAGCCAGAACATTAAAACCACCTGGCTAATATTGTGTGGGTCGGGCTTCTGCAAATAGAACATCTCTGTGTTGTGAATGTTACAAGTCACAAAGACATCAAAAGGTGTATATCAAAGACATAAAAGACAATAAGTAATGTCTCAAAGATGTCAAATCACATGTCAAAGACATCAAAGCCACGAGTTACATGCCACAAGGCCATAAAAGTCAGATATCATACAACCAAAGACATTATAACTTTTAATTAACACTGCTGATTTTTGGTCATGTTTTTATATAGTTATTATTATATTTTTTATTGATGCTTTTATCTGCTTTTACCTTGCAGCACTTTGAGATTTGATCCAAATGTAAAGTGCGTTATAAATTAAAGGTATTTATTTATTTATTTATTAAGTTATATGTCTCAAAGTCGTAAAATCATATGTCAAAGACATCAAAGCCACCAAGTTACATGTCACAATTGAATGTGATGGCGATTGGTAATTTCTTTTGTCTTATTTGTGGACCTTTATGGTGTTTGGGCAGCACCGAGGCTAAGTGGGTACCACAGGAAGACGGTTCCGGCCTTTCTGTGTGGACACTTTCTGCCCATGTTTGTTCCGGTCCCCTTCAGCCGGACGAGCTTCCGCCGTAACTCCAAAAACATAAATATACGTCAATGGGTGGCTTTAAATTGCCCGTACGTACGTGTGATTGTGAGTTTGTACGCCACAATGTCAGCTGGGATTGGCTCCAGCCCAAACCCGAGGCAGCAGTTGTAGAGAATGGGTTGCTGCTATAGATAACTGATTCTGTGCGATCTTAAAAAATAAGGGGTAGATTTTGGAGCTTAAACGGGCTTTAATAGAATCCTTCCTGCTGAAGCAAAGTCGATGAGGACCTCAAAGAGAACATCTTTGTTCTCTGGAGCTCATAAAGTCACTCTGACTCCAATTGTCTCTGTTCCGTCGGTGGGATTAACACCCAGCAGGCGCCGTGATGCCAGATGAAGTTGTTTGTGGGGGATTACGGAGACTTTGAGCTCTCTATGGATTTGAGTGTGATATAATATTTTGTGACACATTTTGCATCAGATTTCTGTTTTTTTACTTTCCGTTGAAAGAGAGAAAAAAAAAAATCTGACAATAAAGATTAAGTGACAAGTCAAGCTCATAATTACCTCAGAGATTATGCAGATTGTCTCTGTAATGACATTGTCGGAATGGAAAGATCAGCAGTAGCAGCCACAGCAGAGGGCGAGCGTCTCCACAAACATCTGAAGTCATTAGAAGAAAATAGACTCTTTGGACTGAAATCAGCGCTCTGGAAAAAAGAAACATCCTCAAGACAACTTCATTATCCGCTTCACTCCTGTCCAAAACGCCAGGTGATTCTTCCAGAAAATATCTTCTTTTGTTGTCAATTCTTCCAACCCTAAGCTTATGTCACGAACCGGTTGGATTGGGGATTAATGGCGCCCTCCCTCTGGGAGGATGTGGAAGTGACGTGAAGTGTAATGATCTCAATCAGGACCAGGGGTGAGAGACAGAACTAATCACTGAGCGCGCTCCACTACCATAATGCAGTCAGTCGCCCTAATGACCCTGGCGCTCCTGTCAGAGCCATTACTCTCGCCCGTAGTGAAGGGCACATCAAACCGCTGGGGCCCACTCATAATTGGACCAAACTTTGAGCTATGAGAGGACATTACACATGTCCAGTATTAATTTGGGTGCCAGATTTTTACAGTGGTAATTATTTGAAGGCGGCTACGAGGAGAGGGAGCTGGGGTCTCGGCTGTAAGACGTGTCTACATGTTGTGATGGTTGAACAGTTACAGAATAAAGACCCTGAGCAGGAAATATCTATTGTAGTTCATTCATACATGATACCGCTTATCCTGTTCTGGGTCATGGGGGGCTGGAGCCTATCCCAGTTAAATTCGGGCAGGACCCTGGACAAGTCGCCAGTTCATCGCAGGGCCGACAGAGAGACACACAACCAAACACACCCGGAGAGAACCCATGCAGACACAGGGAGAACATGCAAACTCCGCACAGAAAGGCCGGCAGATGTGGACTCGAACCATGTACCTTCTTGCTGTGAGGCAGCAGCGCTAACCGCTGCGCCACTGTGCCACAGCGGTTAGCGGTAGGCTATTGTAGTTGTTGAAAAAAAATATCTCACCGTGTTTTAGCGCCTTTAGTTATGACTCATGATCTGGACCAGCAGGTGAAAACTGGCCGGAGCCTCAGACAGGGAAACCAGGGTTTACTTGTCGTAGGGTCCTTGAGCAATACCCTTGAACCCTAGCTCTCCGGGCGCTTCACATGGGCCGCCCACTGCTCCCTCAGGGATGGGTCAAAAGCAGAGAAATAATTTCCCTGTGTCTGACTGTATGTGATCAATAAAGGATTTCTTCTTCTTCTTCTTCTTACTGCAAGAAGGGGGCGACTGCACTGATTGCAAAAGAATTCCATGTCTGTATAAGTTCATTAGACAGTTACCTCCGTCTTACGGTTGCCGACAGGTGCAAACGCACTGCTTCCATCAGTTTAACAACACATGCATGTAAGGGTCATTAATACCTTTATTTGTTGTTTTTGCGACTTCTGTTAAAGTTTTAAAGTCACATGACTCCTTGACCGGGGAAGTTGAGCGAAGCTACCACGGCTAATCAAAATATCATGAATGTTTTTTGTATCATATCTGTTTTATTCACTAAATGAAGCAATGAAAAAGTGCGTCCCGTGATGTATCACATTTAAGTGTGCATCCTAAAGGCTTCACTTGTCTTGTGGCTTTTGCAGAGGATTTTTTGAATGTGTTGTCACTTTTGTAGCGTGCGTTTGTTTCAACTTTAGAAATATGTTTTTTTAAATTGCAGCATGTACATGTTGTGTGTTGTGTATTGTCCATTTTCCCCTTTTACACTGAGTAAATAATCAGTGCCTCTTCTTTTTAAGTTCTTTTTCCTCTCAAAGGAGTTTAATCATATTTTTGCTTGAGTAAAATATGTCGACTTTTACGATTCCCAACTTTCCAAACGTTGTAATGGAAACTTTTTCCCTAGTTTTTCGTGTAAATACGGGACATCTAACCATCTAGCAGAGTCCTGCATCCAGTCCGGTGAAAAAGTTCATTAGATTTTATATGAAGAAAAGCTAAATGAAAAAAAACTGAAAAAAATAAATGTATTTTGTTTTGTTAGGATTGAATGACTCCTACAAGAAGTATTATTTTTAATATTATCAATAATAATAATTACTAATTTAATGTCATTCCACATCTGCACTTAAAAAAACAACAACTTTTACATTAAGCAGCCATAACAGTATAACCATGGACAGGTTAAGGCCGGAGAACCTGGACATTGCTCTCATCGGAGAGAAGACTGAAGCCCACTGAAGAGGAAATAAAAAAGTTAAGGCTGGTTCTGACAGACAGCTGTCAGAACACACAGCGCATCACAGAGAGTTTTTGGTAGCTTAACAAAGACCTACATAATATTAGGCGGGGGGTTGTAAAGTTATAGCTGATTTTTGCATACCCACATGGAATATTGTGATTTGGGCAGTAAGTCAGTGCAGAGTTACGCTGATGGGATGAAAGCGGTGAAGCGCTGCAGTGGTGTAGAGTGACAAAGGCCCCTATCCACTGCCTGAAATCACTGTTTACTCTTGCAGAAGCCGCGGCTCCTCTTGTTCTCACCTCAGATAATAGAGCCCAAACCAAAGGGGAGACAACTTCTCCTGGCTTCAGCTCTCATGTCTGCAGCTATTGTCCTGTTTGTAAGAGAATCAACTTACAATCTCTCAGATATATCCATCATCTCACCTCTCTGGCTCTGCGGGGATGGTGAGGAATTCTTTTGGTCTTGCGCGTACAGCGTCTTGAAGAGACATCAAGAGAAGCCCCATCGATTTATTTTTTTTTTCTCTTTTGGCTTCTCCTAAATTTCTGTACAGTGCGCTAGCAGGGGGTCCTCCCTGTAGGTGCAGTTTCAATAGGGCCTCTCAGAATGGAGCGGGTCAAAACAGATTGCTTCAGTGGAAGTGGGGAGAAGAACAAGCCCAAAAAAGTTTACGCCGACTTCCCTTCTTTCAGAGCGAGCTGGCCGCGTTAGAACTTTCTTCTGTTTTCTATAAAGGCCCTGGCAGCATTTTTCTGCTGACACTCACTTAGAAGTGTAAATTAAAGGAAGTCTCATCGTTATTAATCCCCGGGTAGTTCATTGCTTATTTGCCAATTTTAGAGTTTACAGCGTGTTTGTGGGGGTTCCGCTGCATACTTAATGACATATTTTTAGTTTTAAAGTTAATTATGCATCCACATTACACACCTCATTCTGAGCAGCACTCAGGACACAACTACTGTTCAGTAAAAACCTCCTCTTCTTCATTTCACTATGTTATTCTTCATGGCCAGTTTTGGTCCTGAAGAAAAGCCCAATCTATAACCGTGGCAATGTGTTGCGTTAGTTGTATTGAAAAAAACATAAAAGAGATCAAGTTTCATGTCAAGGACATCAAAGTAATTACGGTGGGCACCGCAAAGACATCAAAGCCCTTAAGTTGCTTGCCACAAAATTGTCAAACACATAAAGTCACATGTCAACAACAAAACCACCAAGTAACACACCACACGGACATGATCGACATCAAAGCCACATATATAAAAATTTCGGACATTTGCGCAAAAATATCAAAGCCATTCAGTTACGCTGTTCAAAATGTCAAGTCACACGTCAGACATCAAAACCATCAAGTTACCATACCCCAGGTACATTATAGACATAAAAGTTGCATATATAAAATCATACCAAAGACATCAAAGTTATTAAGTTTCGTGCCAAAAAAACAGCAAAGCCATTAAGTTAAACTTCTCAAAGATGTCAAGTCACATGTCAGAGACATCAAACTACTAGAGACTACTCTTTTCAGTGCAGTACAAACAAACATGTCAAGTCACATGTAAAAGGCATGAGCACCATTAAGGTTCATGCCACAAAGAATTCCCGACTTCTACAGCTGAACAGGACACATTCTGGGGAAATGTGTAGAAGCTGACATGTTTTTCAACTTCTATTTTATTTAAGGCAATATAACTACTACTATTAGTAATATTTCTACAACTACACGCCTTAAAGTTTCACACGACAAATTTCCAGCATTCGAACAAAGATTTTGGGGCAATGGCCCAGGATCATTATCTACTGTTGAACCATTCTGAAGTTGAGCAATAGGATGGTAGAGTGAACCCAATCTTGACAATGAGTTGAACTTAGGGTTGAACAATGATGAAGAAGAAAGACTTGCTGAAATGTGGAAAAGATTCCTCTCTTGATTCATTTGGAAGGACAGATGGTTTCGTCTTTGTGACAACCAGGAATGAGACCATGATTGTTTTTCCCTGCCGTGTTCTCTGAACAGAAGGTAGCTACCATAACAGCCTCCCCAACGTCACATGACTTGATGTGAACAAATGGTCGGGGTAAAACAGTGTTTTCTAAATACAAACCTGGTTCTGTGCGTTCACGTTTCACACTCTGGATCACAGACCCGACTCACACACCACAGTATCTATCGTACGTAACATCATCCGCATTACAGTGACACCAACAGCTCCAATGAGGCTGCACTTTTCACCCCATGCCGCAGTGAAGTGGATGGGGGGGATCATAAAGAGAGAGAGAGGGGAGAGAGAGAGAGGGGAGAGAGAGAGAGAGGGGAGAGATGGAGGAGAAAACAAGCCGGTTGCCGGGGTGTCTGCAGCATCCTGTAGGTTAGCTGGGAGCTGTGATTACTCACAATATGTGTTTAATTAATTAGCCTGTGTGGAGACGGCGTGCAGTTCATCAAGCTCTCTGTCAATACCTCTCCATCTAGAGCTCCTCCATGCTGCCACCTCCTCCTTTCACCTTACAAACCAATCCACCAGGGACACGCAGAGTGTAACCGCTGTTGGAGAAGTTTGAAAAGTTAATGAGGAGGAGGTTGTGTGTGGAAAGACTGTATTTGTATGCAGATAACTAAAACCACGCTCTCGTCTCCCACAGTAAAGGTATATCCCCGAAAATTCCCAAATTCCACTGCGTTGTGCAAGTAGTCCCGCTGATTGATTACTCAAATTAAATGTCAAGTTATGTCCACAGTATTTTTTAAAAAGGCTACATGAAATGAGTACGATATAAAGTATTACAGTAAAATTCATGTTAGATCTCTTAAAGTCGATTCATATGCACCAAATTTGTGCGACTAAATCGGACAAATGGTTAAGAAGTTATGTCCAGACAACGGTATTTTTTGTAAGAAAAAGATTCCCCCATAGTCAGCAAAAAAAATCAATCTTCTGAAGTTTATTCGTATGCACCAAATTTGGACTAAATCGGACCAACTGTTTAGGAAATATGGCCTGACAACTTTTGGAGCTAGAGCGCCCCCTAGTCTCAGAAATATACATCGACCTTTTCCCAAAATAAATCCCGTTCCTCTTTGAGGTCTATGGATGTATTAAATTTAACTGTTCAATTTATGAGTTATGTCCTGAAAACACGTTTTTTATTTTTTTAAAAAGCACCCCCTAGTGAGTAAAATATCACCTACTGGAGTACAATAAGATATATGCAAGATAGATATCCTATTTTGGACTAAATTTGGACTAAATCGGACTAACTGTTGCAGAATTATGGCCCGACAGTATTTGGAGATAAGGCTCCCCTTAGTGTAACAAATATACAAGCGAACTTTCCCAAAATCAACCCAGTTCATCTTTGTACTATGGTCTATGAGAGTATTCAGTTTGAAAATGATCCTATGAACAGTTTTTGGAGTTATGTTTCATAACAAAAGCTCCCCTTAAAAAAATATATGAACCACAAGAGTAAAATATGATGTTAACCCGATTAATTTTCTCGATTCCATTCAAGTTCACCGAATTTGGACTCAATCAGAATATGGGTTAGGCAGGTATGGTTGAAAAAAAAAAGAAGCTCCCCCTAGTGAGTAAAATATCAACAATTGGAGTACAATAAGTTGGATCTCCTATTTTGGACAAAATTTTGACCAGATCGGACCAATAGTTGCGAAATGATGGTCCGAAGATATTTGGAGATAAAGCTCCCCATAGTGTCCGAAATATGATGAACTGACCTTTTAAAATTTGAAAATGATCCTTGAAATAGAATTTGAGTTATTGTGGTACCGTAATGGATCCGAGGTGGCTGAGATGGCGAGTCCATAATATCCCGCACCTTTTGGGGATATGATGATAGTTCTGTTGAGTTGGATTAACATCCAGAAAGGTCGGCAGAAGATCCTATTGAAATAAAAAAATGTGGCAGTCAAAGCTTCATAATCTGACATTAACGAGATGAAAAAGACTTTTTAAGAATGAAACGTAAACAAAGTTGAATTAAACTCACTTGCAATGATTTCATTCTGTCTTTTAAGGACGCGTCCATCGCTCACAGGTTCCACGTTATGAGGGAAAAGCATCCTGAGAAGTTCAACAGCAGGTATGTTTGTGTGTCCTTGTGTTATAACCTACAAATATCCCAATGGTTTACACCGACCAGCCATAATATTATAACCACTTAGAGGCCAGGTCACAGATTCGGTACAATGTCGCCTCTCAGTGGAGGGGATACAACAGGCAGCCAATGAAGATTTAAATTTGGGCAAGCAGAGAAATCCGAGTGAGTAAGACAAGTTCCAGAGGGTGATGGCAAGACGACTGGGTCAGAGTATCTGACTCAAAAAAAAATCTAACTGGGTAACATGAAAGGTGAAGTGGTGAACCTGAAACTGGACCATTAAGAGGGGGGGACCTCAGAATCAGTCCGAAAAGAATCAATTCCAATTCCTGATAGACTTTCAGGAGAGACCGGTCGAAGGTGCATCACAGTCGTCAAAACTATTTGCAATAATAATGGCGTTAGTTAGTCTTTCTTTTTTTGGTTTTATTTATATTTGCAATATTTCTCAGATGTAAGGTAGTCATTTTTAGAATCAGTCAATAATAAAAAAAAACCTGGAGGTTTGTTTACCCATTAGAATCCAGATCCATTTCTCCTTAAATGGAAACAAGAAGAATCTTAAATAAATCAAATGGACCACAAGGAACTCATTTTTGAGTTGCTGCCAAATTTTATACCTAAATAGACCTTAGTGCGAGGAAAAACGGGAGTGACGTTGAGAAATCTCGGTTGTATATTTCTGACACTAGGGGGAGCTTTTTCTCCAAATGTTCAACCGTTGATCAGATTTAGTGCAAATTTGGTGCATATGAATCCACCCGAAGAGTTCTATCTCTCATGTAACATATTCCACTCTACTTTTTCGGACGTAACTTCACATTTAATTTGAGGATTTCAATCAGGGGGATTGCTCGTAAAAAGCAGGAGATTGGGGTCTTTTCTGGGACAAATCCCCATGCTGTCAGGGATGACATCATAGGCCTTGTACTTGTACTGTTTCCTTATTTTTTTTCCTCAGTGCAACAATGTTTTGTTTTTGGATTATTTTACTAACAGATTTCCCCTTTTTTTCTGATTAGGGATCACATTTTGTAAATAATCTATTTGTAATAATAAATCTATAAAAAAGCACTGTTTTCTATGAAATTGTTCAAAGTATGGAATCAGGCATTAGAATTATTAAATGGATTGACACTTTGGTTTTTGGATGAATTACAAACGTAGACTTTCATGCAGACACATGTATAGATGTGAATATCTTTATTTGTATATGTACATAGAAAATGTATCTATTTATTTCTTTTTTTGTTATATTGAAATGCAATTAAATAATTTATTAATTTCTTTTTAAAACACATTTGTTTAAAGAGCTAAACTATATTTTGACCCTGGACACATAATGAAAATAAATAATAAATAAAATACTATAAATGGATTGACACTTAAAGCTTACTTACAGCTTGTAATTAAAAAAAAGAAGCTTAATATTTGCACTTCATGAGTTATAAATCAAGGATAAACCTGTGAAGGAACGTCTCAAGGCTTTTAAACGGTTTGGGCCTCTGGCGTCGCTATGGTTTCCTGTGGGTTTATAATCAAAATAAAGTTAGTTTTTTTCTTTTAACGTCCATTTTAAATACGATATCTGGAGTCTTTATTAATCAGTTCGGTTTCAGTTCAGACATATGGCGAGTCGAAGAAAAACTTACAAAGAGTCTGCTACTATCACAGGTTTGTGCTAAAATATGCAGCTTTAACACAAAAGTCAAGGTTGATTATCATATCTCACAAATCTTTACGTCGACGAGACACCTTTTCAGAAAGGTATCTTCGAATAATGACTATTTTGAGCCTCGAAAAAAAAATGTTTCACTGTATTTATTTTTTCATTTTTGAAGTAGACGTGGAGTCCTGAAACTACGGCTGAGTAATGCTCAGGTTCCACGTTTGACGTTGATGCTCCTTCTTTCATAGAAATCGAATAAGCAGACCGCAGCGCATCTTGCAGATCGTCTGCATGGCGCTGAGCGTGACGAATGGACCGGCTGCACATTTAGCATGTGTGATTAGCTCGAGGAGATGCGTTCACCTTTGGAGATGAACAAATGCGGCATCCATGTTTCCATCAATATTTAACGTCTCTAATATGTCTCCACTAGCGCCAGGGAGTAATTGCAGGCCTAATTGAATTTGCTTGGCTAGTTTGACATCATGGATCAGTCAGACTGATGACATGCAGCCTCATAATAATCCCATCTGTCCTCATTATCATATTTTGCCCTGGCCTTAGTACAACATTTAGTCAACTGTCCTACTGCTGACGGTTGCACCAACATGCGGCGGATGTGGCGGCCAAATGGTCAAAAGAGACGGGAGGAGGCTTTCAGGTAAACACAGGCCTGTCGTATTTATGGTTAATGATGGTTGGGAAGGATGGGCCTCCATGTTGGAGACGATTAAACAAGAATATTGTTGAGTTGTTGTTATTACCATGTTATTACTATGACAAGATTTCGATGTTGGTGACCAGTTTTTCCGTTTTTTCCCTGCATTGCTGCTGTTTTACCGCAGCCTTTGTGAAAAATGATTGAGATATTTTAAGAAAATTATTCCGTCTGTTATTTGAATCCAATTAATAATTCAGATGGGGGAATGGCTTTAGGATCTCTCTATTACACACTATCCTTTGCCAATTCAATAATGCATGATTATAGTTTTTCAAGGTAGCATAGATTTTGTTGGATTTGTCCAAAGGGCTCGTGTCCATTGGAAATATCGTGCAACTTATCAAAGAGTCATTTTCCTGCAGCTGGAAGCTCTTTCAGTGACAACGGAAGCAGAGAACAGACGTTATTTCACTCTGATCAAGTCTGTTATGAGTATAGTTTTATCACAAATGAATGAAAGCACTAATGAGGAGCAGCAAAGAAGCCTTTAGCACCCTCAAAGACAGGATTTTTAAATTAAGAGGCCTTAGTACAAATAATAATAACATTATTTTGATTAATAAATAATGTATTCTCTTAATTATCACTACACCAGTAAATGCATACATCAAAGCATTGAAAAAGGCACAGCGTAGGCCTGGTACACGTAGTACTCTACTTGTACTTTTAGTACAAGTAGAGTACTAAACTAAAGTCCCCAAAGAGTAGAAGGGGACTTTTCGGGTACAATTCCTTTGGCTGTACAAGCAATTCCCTGATTGTATTTTTTAGTAAAACAGGTCCCCCTAGTGAGTAAAAAATGAACAACGTAAGTAAAATACAATATTTATAGTATAGATCTCCTCGAATCGATTCATATGCACCAAACTAAAGAGAATTGAAAACAGTTTTTTTTCGTTAAAAGCTCCACTTGTAAGTCAAATGTAAAATATTTGATCAAACACAACATATACAAGATATATGACACTCCAGTTTATTCATATGCTGCAAAATTGGACCAAATCAGACCAAAATTTGAAAAATTATGGCCGAAAATTTTTTGGATATAAAGATCTACTTAGTGTCGGAAATCAATGCATTTCTTCCTCGCACTAAAGTCTAGGTAGGTCTAAAATTTGAAAATGGTCCATTAAATAGTTTTGGAATCATACCGAGACCCTAGACATGGAAACTCTAGAGTGTAGAAATCGAACCGTCAACCTTCTGATTGGGGGACGAGCCCTCTACCTCCTGGGTTACAGCCGGCCAACAATTCTGGCTAAATATTAAAAAAAACTGTGATAATGATGATGATGATGATGATAATAATAATAATTAATATAGAAAAAATATAAAAATAGAATAAATAAAAACACGATAACTGTAAACATTTAACTATTCTAATAATAATGTTGCAATTACTTTGAATATTAATGATTATATATAATTATATTAATCTATCAGATACCTTAACTTAACTAAAAAAATAACATGACACAGTATGAAAAGCCTTCGCACGTTTTTTAATGTCTCAAAGGACCAAATGTGTTGCATTTGAGTCATTTTTCCCACATGATACACCAATAACAGTTTTAGTTTTACATTAATCAACAGCTTTTCAGCAGAAGAAAAACCCATTCGTCATTCTTTGCATTTGAAATCTAACACATTAGTACTATACCGGTTCATTTTTATCAAGTAACCTTTCACTTGAATTTAAAATATGACATTTTTTAATTGCTTCTGAGGCAAACTCTTTGTGGATTTATTTTTGATTTAAAATAATAGCGAAATTTTCAAGACATGGATTTGGAGGATAAAAATTTTAAATTGGATTTTACTGAATTATTTTATCAATTCTTTTTTGAATAAAGATAAACAATCAGGTTGTTATTTAATTTTATTATTTGTTATACCGCATCTCTGATTCTGATCTCTGATCTCTGAGTATTTTGGCCATTATGTATTTTTTAACCTTGGCTTTGCTCCTGGAAAAGGTTTCAAAGTCAAAAATTTATGAATTAATAAACTTCAATTTCTTGCAGAAAATCACACGTTTACATGTTCATGTTGCAAGAAAAATGTCAAATGTTGAATTATGAGGCTTTTATTTTGACACCCGTAATGACACTCCCTCCACTTCCTCTTCGTACCAAATCTATACGTATGACCTTAAAGAAAATTAATATTTAATCGGCTTTAATTACCAACCAAACAATCATGTAGCTCTTCCTAATTATGAAATGAGGAGATTTTGTTGATGAAATGCTGGGGTCATGCACCCACTCCCTCCTTCTCCATCTCTCCGCTTCTATCCGTCTTCTGGATTTGCACCTTGGGGTGATTACCAGGCTGTAGGTGTGAAGATTTGACACTCGGCAGATAGATTCATTTACTGCCACTGCCGGACCTGGAGGTGATAATGAGGTTGAGGATTAAAAGCAGACAATCAGTCGGCCCGTGACGACGGCTGCACCGCCATCTCCTCCCCCACCGCCACTCCTCCTCGACCGCCTTGTTCAAATATACTACTCCTTCCTTACCCCCATTTCTTTTCTTTTTGCTGATCTCCCATGTAATTACACACTAATCTCCGACTCTGAGGGAAAGAGAGGTGGAGGAAGAACAGAAAGATTAGATTAAGAAGCTAGTGCAGTTATTCCATTGCTGCCTGATCCTCAGACGCCTCCACCATCTCTGACAGACAGAACTGTAGACCAGATCCATCCATCCGTCCAATCTGTCCCTCTCCCCAGCAACTCTCCCCAGCATAGCAGAGTGCTGACTCTCATGCCAGATGCGTCGTACTCTGTACACCACTGCAGTACAGCTGAAGATCATGGACCGATGAAGCTAACAGAACCACATCATCTGCAAACAGCATTCCTCTCGTTCTCCTTTAGTCCTGTCTAATCTAATTTTGGAGCAAATCTGGATATAGGGGTGGTTAGAATTAGTTACTCTTTCCATGGCATTCCACCACTCCAAAAGTGAAGATGTCCCTCCTAGTCACATGACCAATGCCTGATTCCAATCCCCGACTTTTGGTGGATGTTATGCATGCCACAGATCATTCGTGTAAACGCAATAACTTAAAACCTATTTCATGGTTTCAAATTTTATGCTTCCATAGACCTTAGTGGGGGAAGAACTGGATTGATTCTGGGATATGGTGGTTATATTTTTCTGAAATTAGGGGGAGTTTTATCTTTCCAAATTGCTAGGGTCATAATTTCTAAATCGTCGGTTCAATTTATACCAATTTAGTGTGTCTGAACCGACTTGAGGAGATTTATCCTGTATATCTCATATTTTACTCACCAGGGGCACCTGGTGAGTAAAATATACCCCTGCTGTCGAGGGATCCTAGTATTATATTTTTGACATTCTACCTTAATGAAGCTCTATTTTCCACTACCAGAAGAGTAACCTCTGATTTGGGTCCCTCCTTCTCCGGCGTTGGAGCTTCTGAGCCTCCACCTACATCGTTTGTTTCTCCTTTGGCATCAATGACGGCGCCTTGATGTTCCCTTGATATTTGCTCTGCATACCTATCTCTTTTTTTGGTCCTGAGAGATCTAACCCCATCAGCATGCTCCTCCAGAGCCGCTGTGCCCCTGTGCACCAGTAGGCTCTGGCTGTGCTGCGTAACCCTCCTAAGTTAACCTTTCCTGAAGGCGCAGGGAAGCCCAGGCATGGAGCTCACTTTAGCATAATGAGTTTGTTCATCAAAGCTCCATGAGCTGGATCCACCAGCACACCAACCCCGGCTACCAAATGTGTGTACGTAGGTACTTGTGTGTGAGCTTCCTGCTGAGCTGAGAACAGGGCCACAGGTGACGACACTCTAATTTACACTTGCACATACACACACACGCACACACACACACACACACACACATACACACACACACACACACACACACACACACGAACAAACGCATGCTTGCATGGCCAACCTCAGCAGTGGCCGCCCTCAGACCTCATTTGAGGATGAAATCTTTATGTGACCAAAATATCATGTATAATTAATGTGTGTAATTTAGAGGGATCTCACCTGTGGCCCTGGGAACATGCACACAACTGCACACACCTACCCAAACACACCAGCTTTAGTCAGCTGACAGACAAACACACGCACACAGCAGTAGGGCTGATATTATCGGCTGTTATTAGATGGTTTAACGTCCCACTGGTATTTTATTGCATGTTTTTTGTGTTTAAATCATACGTCAATAAGGCTAATACTATATTTTAAGATAAATCAGTGACGAAAAGGAAAAATGTATACATTTTTTCTCCTTTATTCACACGTGAGCTTAAATTAAATGATTAAATATAAAAATAATAGCATGGGTTTTGTCTTGAAACGCAATAAATGACAGGTGTTGTACATACAATTATATTCATATAATGTAAATATTTACTTATCATTATTGGCCCCTTTACCCCAACAACAACCGATAACAACATTGGTCATTCTTGTGTTTACATGGCAACCATGACCACTTTAGAAAATGGGTTCCAGAGTGTAATCTTTTGAAAACACCACTGTTTCCATTTTCGTGATTTCTCATCTTGAATGTTTGCGTGAATGGCTGAATGCTGGCTCACATTGTAAAGTGCTTTTGAGATTGACCAGAAAAGTGTTTTATAGGTACAGTCCTTTTATCTTTCCCAGAAAAGGTGAGTTTGATTGGGGCCTGTAGTTTTTAATGACGGCAGCAGCCAGATAAGCTGTTTTTTAAAGAGGCTTGATAAATGCAGCGAGGAAAAACGCCGGACTGAAGAGTCATTGTGTTAGAAGTGGGCAAGAGTGATGATCTGATCAGCTTTTACAAATGTGAAATTGTATTGCTAGATGATCAGTCAGAGCATCTCCAGAACGGCAGCTCTTGGTGGATGTTCCTGGTCTGCAGATGGAAGTACCTACCAAAGTGGTGTAAGGTGGTAAACAGGTGACAGCATCATGGCCGCCCATGGCTCATTGATGCACATCGGAGGCAAATGCTACATGTTGTCTGGTCCCACAGAAGAGCTACAATAGTGATAAAGTTAATAAAGTTAATGCTGACTCTGATAGAACGGTATGAGAAAACTCAGGCTACGTTCACACCGCCAGTCTTAATGCTGAATTACCACGTTTTCTTCAATCGGTTTTGTTTGTGTGTAAATGTTCAAGTTACTCTGAAAATGTGCCCCATATCAGACTCCAGTGGGAACAGTTCACGGCTCAAACTGACCCTCTTGTGTAAATGAACAATAAAAAAGACGTCCCACGCAGAACGCTGCCCGTACGGATGCAAGATGGAAACCACTAAAGGAAGTTTGAACGCTTTCGCTTGTTGAAAAAGTGTTGATAGAGATGTTCATAGTGATGTTTTCACGCGAAAAGTGACTCCCGCCGGCACAACTTTGTGCAACGACGTCATCTTTCGTCAAAGACGCATGAATTCCGATCTGTCGGTTCGGACTGGGGTCGCATTACAAAAAAGCCGACCTGTGTCTGATTAGGACCCCCGTAAAAGTGGCATCAATCAGAACCGGCAAAGATCAGATTTGCTGTTATTGGTTCTGTTCACACATGACATGAAAAAGTCCTCATCCGAGCAAAGAATCAGACCCGGAGCAGATTTTTCCTGCCGTCATCAAACAAGAACCAAACAAAGCTTCATAATTGATGCAGAGGGTTGTAATATTTTGGCAGATTGGTCAAATCCTGAGTGTCGGTAGCAATTTTGGTTGCTTGATAAATCAGACATTCATTTTTATACCAGTGGTGTTGATTATAATCTGTTCAACAGCAAGAAACACATTTTTCAAACTGCTGGCTGTTTCACTGAAGGCAACGCCACGCGTCTCAAGTCATTTCTCAAACTGCCAGTCGAAGCTTTGACGCTGCAGGCGGTGTCATGTAAAACAAAACAGAGCATTGATGCAATGCGCAAAGAGTTGGTTATGTCAATCCGATATTTATCACCTCTGATCAAGAAGAAATTAGTGTGAAAATAAGGTCGTAGATCATCGCGGGTTAGATTAAGTGTCAGAGAAGGGGAAAAAAAAAAAATCAATGTGTGTGTGAGGGGAGTTCAGCGCGGCCAGTGGAGAGAACATCTAAAGGTGCTGTGGCCCAGGGACAGCAGACAGCAACGCTACGCTGAAGCTTATCGCCTCCGACATCCTTTAATGTGGCGAGCAGCCAGTGGAGAGTTGAGGAACACAAATGTTTGGCTCGGTTTCATCTCACCTGTCTGATTTCACCTGAAGCTCTTTGTGTTTTTTCCTCTCCACCGCACAGTTTGTGTAAATCCTCTTCTTTCAGCCTTGTTTTATGATTTGTTTGTGCAAATAAACGGCACCGGAGTCCCTCTGGAAACTCGAGCCGCTGTTGTCTTTTGGAATGCCAGCTGTGACGACTCCAGCTCATCTCACATGCTCACCGCTAAAGTTATCACGCAGTGCATTTTGCATCGACACACTGCAGCAAGAATCACAGCAGAGGCTTTGTGGCCAGCTCGCAGTATTAGAAAACCTGCTACGTGCAGTTTGCTGAAAACACAAATTCCTGAATGAACTTGGGAGAGTTTAAAGAAAGCAGATAGTTTAAGGGAAATTCCATTTTATGGTCACTTTTATTGCACTTAACATAAAGTCTAGTCCCGCTTATCTACCTTAAAAGTATCATCTTACTCCGTTGACTCACTATTAATCCCATAATAGGTTGGCTACTGTAAGAGACACTCCTCACTGTCCAGTGTTTAGCATCTGTCGGCAGATAATAAACACCAATCCGATCCATCCAATGGGATGCTCCTAATTACCTAATGAACGTGGACAAGGGCTGATTTGTTGCCATGATGCGCTTGTTAGGTTAAGTGGTGGGAATCGACAGATGATCCGATGTTAGCTCTTACTCTGGTCTATAGTGGAGCTTTGGACCTTTTAAATGAAGGACTCAAGCGCAGACGTGATCGAGTTTAATGATACATTCAAAACTAGATCTACTCTGTCTTCGATTACTAAAAAGTCACCAATTCCATGTGTTGTACCAGCAATCCCCCTGATTGAGCTCCTCAAATTAAGCGTGAAGTTATGAACGTTGTCTTAAAAAAACTCCCCCTAGAAAGTAAAAATGAAATCGTACAGTAAGATATGATATATATACAAGACAGATATCCTTGAATTGGTTCATATGCAACAAAATTGGACTAAATCGGACCACAGGTTAGGAAGTTATGCTTTAAAAACTGTGTTTTTCATAAATGAATCTCACCATAGTCAGTAAAATATGAACCGTTAGAGTAAATTTGACATATGCAAGATAGATCTCCTCGAGACGGTTCATATACACAAATCTCTTACTAAATCTGACCAAAATTTGGAGATAAAGCTCCTCCTACTATAACCCCCAGAAATATAACACTGAAAAATCGATCCAGTCCTTCCTCACACTAAAGTCTATGTGGGGATAAAATTAGAAATGAGCCATGAAAAAGTTTCTGAGTTATCACGTTAACATAACAGCTCCATAATACCCCCGACTGTGAAACTTTGGCCTCTTCAGGCACCACAAACACCGTTGCCATGTGGATGAAAGGCCAAACCACGGTTAAATGTTACTGTTTTATTCAAAACCTTTGTTGTCTACATGTCTGCTTAGTCCATACCCTTACTGTGTGGAATGACAGCTTTAGCCGAGATATCATGTGCAATCATTCGCTCATTTTCTACTTCTTATATATTTTATTTTTGCACTACTGACTTGCATTTAGTTCTCTTTTATCTTTACTCACTTATTTTGTCACCGTAATTTTGGAACATTTTTGGCACAAGAATTTACTTCATCTAAGTTTTATCTTATCTTATCTTAGAGTTTAATGTGAACAAACTTCGTGCATTCCCCATTAGATGCTTTTTGATGGAATGAAAGTGAAACCTCACCTGATTTATTCAGTTTTGACAATTTACCTTCACTATCGAATTTGGCTACAGATGCTAGCTGTGGCTAACTGCATGTAGCATGTTTTTTATCTTTGTGTTTCTGCCCTCTAGTCCCCAACCCCCTAGTGGAACGATTGAAGACATTTTCAACTCAGTGAGCGTCTTCGCCTCCGTTCAGACCTCTCCATTGACTGTTTTTGTTGTGAAGTCACCTCTAAAACTGGCCTTGAGATAAGTAATAATAGTTATAGTCTTTCCTTTATTTATCACGTTACATGGTACGTACAGTCCAACGTCGTGAAATTTATATCTGCATTTAACCATTCCCTGAGGGGAAAAGCGCTGGGCCCCTGTGAAGCGCCCTTAAAGTCGTCTTCAGATGTCAAAGCACTTGAATGCTCACAAATACACCCCACAGCCTTCGTCTGCAGAGTAGAGGCATCCCAGCCATTAGTTTTACTTCGTCTGGCTCCATCGTCTTCATCATCACCAACCACTACCTTTGAATATACTTTTCAAATTAACCGCCTGCATTTGTTTATTTGCAAAGTGAGCGAGACGGGCTCTCTCCTGTGTTTTCTCTGCACTCCTGAGCTCAGAGCCCGATGATGAAGGTGATGATGAGGCGTAGGGGTGTGTTGTTGTTGAGAGCCTCTCAGCGTGGCCCAGTCGGCCTCCTGCCTCTTCCCAACTCCCTCTGCTCCCGTCCCTCCTCTATTGACCATGTTGCACATTATAAATCAAGCGTGAGTTGGGCTACCTTGCAACTACCCTAATGAAAGCTCATTTATAAAGCAGCTAAATGGTCCTGACAAAAGTCCTAATGAGGAAATCAATAATTCAGTGATTGTTACTCTTCTTACACTAATACGTCCCTCTTGTAGTGCCGTGATTCCAGCTAAGAGAGGCCATTTTTTACTGGATTCAGTTCTGCGTGTCAGCACTGTTGTAGGTTTTTTTTTTTTTTGATGAATTGTATGTTGTTGTGAATTGGAAAGATGAAAAGCCCCCAGTTGGACGCCATGATACTGCTTCCCGTGACGAACATCCCTCACATCAGCCGCTGCCTTCTAAGCGTCCTTGATTCTCTGCTGTAATCACTCTCTCTTATATACTTTCTTATTCTGTCTATTCATATCATATAAGCTGTTGGTTTGAACCAGGTTAAGGTTTTTATCCCAGCATGATTTTTGGGGTTTAGGTAAGGTAAAGTTTAGAAATGATTGTTAGTTCATATTGATAGTATATTGGCACTAATTTTAGTTTGTGGAGTCACACTTCATAGAAAGTCATTCCTTATGGCTTTTATGGTTCTCTGACATTATTTCTGCACCGCCAAGATTGCCTCCTGTATTCAATATGATCAAATAAAAAACCTGACAGGCCTGAAAGGAAGTCATTTTCATACTCTATAAATCAAACTATTCTTTTTAAAGGGAGTACAGAGGAAGCCATTACCTTAATTTTAACTGGCATCGCAATATGTGGAACGAGACAATCCGCTGTGGCGACCCCTCAAAAAAGGGAAAGAGCAGAAAGAAGTTGCTATCGCAATCAACTGGGTCCAAGTAAGAGAATCACAAAGTTCAAAATCTGACCCTAACTTTTGCAGGTGACGATTAATAAATCTTCCCCATTTCTCACCTTTATTTGAATCTGAAGTTGTTTCATCTGCCTCATTTGACAAAATATAACCTCTTTATAAGAAACTAGGTCGACCGTGAAAAGGTAAGGTCAAAAGCCCCAATCCTCTGCGTTGTACACAGGGATTGTAGCCGAGGATGCGATAATTTATCGTCAGATAAGTTCTGGGCAATCCTCCTGATGGAGCTCCTCAAAATAAATGTGCCTCATTAATAATCTCAAACAGTCCACATGGACTCAACCTAACTGTTTTCCTCATGTCTATTCATAGGAGCTAAATTCAGACACAATAGGACTTGTGGTTGGGGAGTCATGGATGAGAGATTTTCCACAAAAAGTTCTGCATGATGAGTAAAATACGAACTACTAGAGTGAAATCATAAGTATGCATGACGGATCTCCTTGAGGCCGTTCAAGTTGGGTTAAAATGAACCAAATCGGACCAACTTTTAGGAGTTTATGCCCAAGTAAGTAAAATAACATATGTATTTGAAGACAAAGTTCATATGCACCACATGAACTACATCAGACCAATGATTAGAAAAAAAAAGAAGTTTTTCATCAAAGATCGCCTCTATTGAGTTCAATATGATGATGATCTCTTTAATTCCTCATGAAAAGAGGAAAATTAAGAAATAAGATAATTAAGAAATAAAAATACCCATGTACAATAGAATACAGAAATAAAGTGCATGCAAATATTAAGAAAAGACAAAGAGTCCGATCTCCAATGGCATATATATGGCAATATAATGGCAATTAGAGGAACACACATGGTGTGTAGTCAGTGGATGGTTGTCAAATACACACGTGGTGTGTATTGAGGTAGATAGAATACATTATATCCATGCAGTCATGAGAGAATATAGAAGCGATAAAGCATATCGGAGTGTGGACAGATGGTGACTCACCCCTGCGAGGTCATTGATCATCAGCTTTAACAATGGGAGTGTGTGCTGTTGGAAGCCCAGGGAGCAGCACCCCACTCCTCTGTTAATTGCAGGGGCAGACAGATTACCCTCTTACACCCCTCACTGAGCCTTAATGTTGGGCACTGGTACCCACTGGCCACCCATGTGCTCCCTCAGATGCCTCCCTAACTGGCTTTAGATTCATCATTAGGCTTCAATATGTGACTAATGAGCCCCATCTTGGATTCTGTGGAGATTAATGACATCAGAGGTATGTTTCCTGTGGAGTTTGCGGATGGAGTCTTTTACAGAATGGTCCTCTTTTTTCATTTCTCGTCAGCTAAACATAAGGAAGTATATAGACAGAAGAAGAGATGCAGTGAGCGGATGAATCTCTCCAAAGAATCTGCCCAATGTTTCCTCTTCTCCCGCTCCCTTTGCAGCTCATGTTGTCTTGTTTCTTTCAGAACAAAGAACAAGCTGTGGTATTTTGAGTTCGGCACTTCGGAGACCTTTTCGGCCACATGTAAGAAGCTCCACGACTTCCTGGAGGTTGAGGTAACTCAGATCGTATCTTCTTAGCCCAATAGAAAGTCAGTTCTTTTGTGAATCATTATTTTAACTACAATTAAGCCAAACATTCTCTGTATTTTTAAGAAATAGTGTAGATATGTCCTCGGGTGAGACTAATGCTGCCTGTTAAATATATTGTGGACCACCTTTTCTCCATTAATAGCACCAATTTGTACTAGTTTCAAATTTAACCAGACAAAGTGTTGATGTGTGAAGGCTATCTGTGCAACTTCCCACCGTTCACCACACAGGTAATTAGCCCGACATGACCCTGCTACGTGTGATATTGAGTGATAATGAAGGTGCTGTCTATACAGTTCATCTTCCCCCTTCTCAGAGCTGTCCACACAGTGCAGAGGTCTTTATTAATTAGTGCTGCTTAAGTACCTGCAGCACTGGAAGAGGACAGGTATGAAGAGACATGCTGGGAGAAAATTCTAGCTTTTAGAGCGTCAGTGGCGCAACAAAAGAAGATTCTGGTGACTTAAATGACAGGGGTGGTGGTTCTTAAGCAGGTGCAGGTTCAGCCATAAAAGAAAGGTTTCGACTGTAACTCAAACCGGTTTAGTCTGAAATATCTTTGTTTCCACTGATGCCCTCAACACCCACGCTCCTCAGTCAATTCTATCCCTTTTTTTTTTCCTTTCCAACCAACCACAAGATCGCAGAGTCAAACGTTTTGACATAAAAGGTGACGATAAACAAATGTTGTCTGTAATTAAACCTTGCAACGTGTGACGAGAGAGCGCATTTCTATTTTTCACTTCATTGTTTTTTCTTCGTTGTGTCCACTAACATTAATCACATCCTGCTTAAATTGGGGCTACACTGCCCCCAACGATTTCCAGTGGTACTGTTCGGTCCGCCCATGTAACCCAACCTCAAATCAGTCTACTTCTAGTACCGGTCCCAAGCCCCTGGAAACGGGGAAGGTTGAGACAGGAAGGGCATCCTTTACCAATTCAATAAGCTGAAAATGAAACTGATTTCCACGGAAACGGATGATCAGCTGTGGCGAGCTCGAAAAGGAACAGCCGAAAAAATGAAGAAGATCCATTCGCCCATACCAGCTTGCTCTTTTCAAATGTGTACAAATATGTATTTAATGCGGATTATAGAGGATAAGGTCAGCAACCACACCACGAAGGTCAAACAAATCACTGTCCTTCTAGTGCCGGTCCCAAGCCCGGATGAGAGGAGAGGGTTAAGTCTGGAAGGGCTAAAGTAAAACCTTTACCCAAATCAATATGCGGAACACAAAATTGCTTCTTTACTATCACTACCCAGTGGTAAGGCTCCAGGTTCAAATCTGTTCAGTGTGGAGTTTCATGTTTTTCTCTGCGTTTGCGTGGGTTCCTTCCAGCTTCCTCTCACTGTCCGAAAAATGCAATATAGATCAACTGGTCAACTGTCCAGTTCGGACCCCGCCTCTCATCATAAATCACATGAGATTGACTCCAGCCCCTCCCCCACGACCAACAACTGGATAAGCGGTCACAGAAAATAGATGTAATATCGTAAACTTCTCTACTGTCACCATTGTTGTTGTTGTGAAAACGTTTGACTCATCAATGTATCATGAAAACGAGGCAGTAAAACAAACTTTCAGACAAACATCTATTTTTAGGTCTACTTGAGCATAAATGGGTTTTTTCACAGCCTGTTTTGTTTCTCATTTCTGAAAGTGTGACGGTGTTACTCTGGACCTCAGCAGCATCTCTCTTGAAGGCATTGCCATTCTAAACATTCCCAGTATGCACGGCGGCTCCAACCTCTGGGGCGAGAGCAAGAAGAGGAGGGGTAACCGCAAGGCGGGCAAAAAGAGCCAAGACAAGAGGACACCAGTCCTGGACCCCAAAGAGCTCATGTTCGCTGTTCAAGGTAGAGAACATAACCAACTCCAAAAACCCAATATCGTTCTGAAGAATACCAGTATGACATGTGTTTTTGTTTCAAAACAGAAAGCCACTGTAGCACAATGGGTATCATGGTTGTTTACTACTTAATATAATATCTTCTTTGCACTTTAAGTCTTTGTTTATCCCACTTCTGAGATTATTGATTAACTTCACCTGTGTCTTCTTAGCCTTCCCTCCCTGCTGTACTTAGTCTTTGTGCTCCACTCTTAGTTTGTGAATTCGGCATATCTTGTACAATTCACATCATTCACTCACGTCCACCAGAGGGACTTCAGGCTCACTCCTGAAGACTTGCTCTTTGCATTGACTTTGTACGTAACCGTGCTGTGCATAATATTCTCTTTCCGAGTATTGACTATCTTCATTGTTGTTAGGAATCTTCTGCCAGCTTTACTTCGGTTTTGTTTGATTTCCCAGAGTGCAGCCTGTTTTTGAATTTCTGTGGCTTTCATTTTTTTGGTCTGCGTTTGGCTCCACTTATCCCTGGGTGTCTCCTTTTACCTTAAATTACGTGACAATGGCTCTATGGCAGAAAGATGTTGATCATTCAATTTGGTCCCGGCCTCTTCTCCCAGATAAAAATGTCTTAGCTAGTGAAAAAGTGAAATATCTTCAAAGCCTTCCAAATGGATTACCTTATGTCTTATTGTCCCCACAGGATGAATCCAGGTGATTTTTGTTATCCCCTACAGTCATACTTTATATGTATTGCTAATTAGCAAATTTTAGCATGCTAATGTGTGATAGTGAGCATGGTAATCGTTTGTTTTTAAAGGTGCTTTATCAAAAAAGTTATTAAGGTACATTGCCTGTTAATCATCGTCACAACATCGGCATCGTCAGTTTGACAGTTTAAGGGTGATGTTATCTTGTACAGAGATGCTAGCAGTGGTGTATAGTCAATACAGGGTGAGGTGGAGTCATCAGCAGTACTTCAACAGACCTGCCTGTAGTGTACATCACGTTTGGTTTGCTATCTTGGACAACAACACGCTAATTTAAACAGTTGTGAAACCGGCAGTCCGTGTCCTTGCTCTTATCAGGTAGTTCAGAGACTTAACTTTAGACCAAACTTTTCTCAAGTCGATGAATATTTCAGGAATGACAAGGTGAATCATGGCAATAGCCTTGTTGCCAAAGTGGAGGTAGAATCTTGTCACTGTTTGGAACTGTCACTGGTGTATTAATGGTCCGTGTAGGCTCCAGTGGACAGGCTCGATTAATAGGAGCGGACTGCGGAGGGTGTTGGGCAAACCCCCGATTCCATTTACATCAACAGGAAGCCCGTCAATGGCACTGTATGAATGAATGAATGAATGAAGAAGAATGAGTCAGCTGCTCTGTGGAAACTTATGTAATGATGCAAGTCGCCTGAAGGACTTAATGGGAAAAGGATAAAAATGGTCAGTAATTTGTAGTAGAATACATGTTTAATCTAACATGTAAAGGTAATACAACCCTTTATAATACCTAGTAGCATATATCGTTATGCATTCAGTGTCCATAAAACCCCCCAGTAATCTCAATGTGCAAGTATTAATAATGATACTCATAAGTTAAGTTAAGCCTCACCTCAATCACATACCCAAAGTAAACCCCAAATAGCTTCACAACTATCAGGTGTGTTAGCGTAACCTTGGTGTCTGTGGACAGGTAAGACCTATAATACTTTATTTCAAGTGTCAGTAACATTTTACCTGTTTCTGTGTGTGAGTTATTTGTGATAAAATCCAAAGAAATACTAATATTTTCATCTCTTTATAATATTTTCTAGCTAAAAAAGGCACAAAACAATTAATTAATTTTCTCAGATTTTTTTTGATGACTGCTGGATCAAATTTCATCTAAATAGTTAATGTTATTTTACACAGTTTTATTGAATAACCAATCGCCAATGTTGCCAAAAATGGGATTTTAGCCCCAGAGAGGGATTTGTCTGCAGGTTACCACCTATGTCCACTTGAGGGGGTTACATGCACTACTACATCCTTCTGCAGTGACATAAACATCGGCATTAACTCAAATCCAGCATTGTGCAAACAAAAAAAATGAAAAAACTTGGTAGAAACCTGATCAGGAGCCTGTGGAGATGATGAAGTGAAAAGAAGTAGAGACAGCGTTGGACGGTCGCTCCAACAAGAAGAGGGGACTGGATATTTTACCACTAATTCTAGTCTTTTTTGCAAAAAAATACAGCTTTTGACTCTTACTTCCCAACCATACGTCTGATTATGTGCAAATTGGCTCAAACAAATCTACACAAGTGGAATAATCTTGGGTGATTATATAAATATATATATATATATATATATATATATATAAATGGGGTGCTTTTTCGTGGAAAATACAGTTTGTCAGTAAGTATTCCATACTTTCCCGACCATGAATCCAATTGTGTCTAAATTTAGCGAAACTAGCTAACTGTATTTATCTTCAGCATTGAGTCACAATGGGATCCGATCTTAAAGCATGTTGCGGATTTCATAGAAATACTGAGGTTGGGTTGAGATGAATTGAGTTTATTAATGTCAAATTTCAGGAGTTCAATCAGCTTGTAAAATGTAGGGGATGGGGGGCTTTTTGTGGATATACCGGCGATGTCAGGGACATCAGCGTAGGCCTAGTTCTTTCATGCTGCAATCTTGCACACTGTCACACCTCCTCATCACTGCACACTCTTCACAGATTCACCCATTTCATTATTTCATGAGCCTCATCAGTCCGAACTCTGTCTTCGGCCACCGCCACCACCTGTGTCTGGACTGCAATTGGGGATTAGGATTATCTTGCTGCTCCTCAGGGCAAAATACCCCCGATCTCCATGAAGGGTCCGATTGCCCAGAACTTTTTGACGATTAAATTATCACATTGTTGGCTACAATTAGCATTTACTTAAAAATAAACTTGGTTTGCTTAGTTTGGACGCCAATCCTGCTCCAGTATTCCCATTTTAAAAAGCTTGATGCAGAAAAGCACAAAATCCGGGAAATATTTTTTGCATTTCTTTAACATTACCCAAGCATCATCCCAAAAACTCTACGGAATAGAATCTTAGTGGAGGGGCGGTGCATGGACCAGTCACCCCAAATAAACATGTACTATAGTTCAGCCTCGGCATAAGGATGCCATCTTCAACAGTACTGTGATGATGTTGGAGTTGACAGATGGAGTTGTAGTGTGGCAGACTGTATATATACAGTCTGTATATATATATATATACCGTGAAGAAGTGGGTTGATAAAGCTCAACCCTTCAGCGATGAACACTCCATTAATCCCTGAATCAAAAAAATCAATAGGATTGGTGTCTGTGGTTGAAAAAAAGGTCAACATCTGATCCCCGGGAAAGCTTTTAGTTTGAGTGTGTTGTTTGTGTGCCAGTATGTCTCTGTGTGCTGGTGCCCATTTTTGTCCCTTTATTATATGTGTGTGGGTGTGAATGGGTTCCATGTGGAAGGTCCCCTCAAGGTGAGTCGCCTAACTTACTCAGATGAAGAGAACGGCCTATTTAGAGGTAAACACAGAAGTGCATTAATCCGGAGGGGGTACGGCCAAGCATGTTGATGCGGGGATCAAACTGTTGGCTGGGGTTATTGTGTGTGTGTGCGTGGGGATGGGTGGGTGGGCGGCTGTGGGATAAAAAAAACTCTGACCTTTCGGGAGCTGTTAAATCGTCCCGCTGGTGACGCCAGGAGACAAGCCCCTCAGGTGGAAGGGAATGGCTGCGGACTGAATTATTTAGAATGGGACTGAGGTTTTTTCAGGGAAGGGGGGCCGTCCGTGCGCGGGTGGAGAGATTGATGCTCGGGACTGATGCCCCGTGACAAGCTCCATGAAGCTTTCATTGGAGGATCGACGTCCACACACCCTCCTCTTCCTCCCGCCACTCTTCTTTAGTTTTACTTTCAGCTGCTGCTTCTGCTACCGTCTCGTTTTTTACTCTTTTTTACTCTTGCTCCTCGACAGGTGGATCTTTGACAGCGGCGAGGACATGTTTCTCTTTCTGGCGAGACTAAAGCCACAGTGCTCATCGCAGACGCTCGTGAGGGTGGCAGCCTCGCACGATGTGTTTACAGTCAATTATCGGCCTCATCATCTGAGCCGTGTTGACTATATGTCAGGTGTTTCAGTTTATATTTGACCACAGGCTGCTTAGTTTGTCCATTAATGATCCAACCTGCTCCTCGCGTAAACAGTTACAGTATGTGACTTCATTTGTATTCCAATTCATCCCTGACACGTAAACAAGATGAATTTCTTTATTTGGCCGGGCAGACTTTAGATTACTGTTGCATGTGTTTCATTTGGAAGAAATAATGCCTCGTGATTCAAAGGAAAATTGAAAATTTACCAATTGATCACTGAAATTGATTGAAAATTGATGGTTGAAATCTGACTTTCAGTCACTTTCATCTGTGTGCAGTTTATTCAGTGGAAATAATGGTTTTTCACCCTCACAATTATTGTGTCAGGGATGTAATTTGGGGAAATATAAATAGCAATCCGTGCTTCACAGCCGGTCATGACTGTTAACTCTGTCTTTGTTGCAGTCAATTTTAATGGATTTTACGCATAAGTGTGTTAATTTGAGAGCTGAAGAGGTTTTGAAAAGCATATTTATTTATCATACTAATATTTTGTTACAGATAAAGCTCAGACAGGAAATAAATAAATATCACGTTGTATATAAATGTAAATAAATGAATACAGAGTACATAAAAGGTGTTGTAGCAATAAAAAGTGATTAAATATGATGACATCTGATGACAAATTAGCTAAAAACCAAAAATGTATTATGTATTACTCGTCACTGGTGCTGTACATTCTCTGAAGGCAGTGGAGACGGGTAGTGATGTGACAGTTTCAAGTGTCCCCGACTCCCCCGGAGGATTTGGCGTTGCTCGTGTGAATGGATAAACTCAAAACAAGCAGCTCAAATATATTCTGTTGTGTTGTTTACCAAACATCCTCTGGCGGTAGAGACCACCAGTCTTGTTACGTTTGGCAGAGATGCTCTATTGTTTCTCCGGCTATAAGCCGTCTGGAGCCCCAGGCAGAGAGGACTCCCTGTCGCCGTGGTGACGGTGTCCATCATTGGTGTCAGCTCGGCCCGTGTGAGCTGTTTGCTCTGACATGAGAAGTCACAAAGGGGGGAGTAGGTTTAAAGCCCGGTGTCAGGAGGTCAACCTGCTGGGTATGAACACACACTCCTCCACCCTGACCCTGGAAAGTACCACACTCACAGCCCGCCATGGAGATCAGGGCAGACACATGTCCATCACCATGGTGACAGCTGGACTCCACGTTTGGGCAGTGACAACAACACCTCACAACAACAGCAGCGTTACCCGCGACACTCCTTCAGGAAACCGAGGGATAAACACGCCAGCGATGGAGCAGCGGCGGTGACAGCGAGCTAACTCGCTCGCATGCACTAAAAATGGGTCTTAGTTTCAATTAGAGTCTGAAAGCGCCCAGCAGCGCGGCAGCCGCTTCTTAATTTGTGGAGGGACGAGTCGATGGAGAGTCGGAGGCGGCTGGAACAGATGGGCCCTGCGTGACGCTGGGCTTCCAGCCGGGGCCGAATCAATGCTCATAACTGCAGAACAGAGGAGAAATTAATAATTATTTTATCACAAGATTGCGCTGCGTTGCCGGTACAATCTAATTAATAGCAGTGTGTGCTGCTTGTTGTTCTCATCACCTTTTTCCTGTTAACTGTGAACAATAAACGTTTCAGAAGGCGAAGAAGTCTGAAGTGAAAAAAACTTTACATCAACTTCATTCCTCTTCATCCACTTCGTCATATCCTCCTTCCCTCGCCGTTTTCATCCTCGTTTCAGGGGCAACAGACTTCCACACACTACCAATAATTTCAGCCACATTATTCATTCTTAATTTTGCTTATTGTGTTTCCATGATAGCAACTTATTTGCTTCATCTGCCTTTATGTTTAAGAGAAAAATGTTTTTCCTTGGTTTCAGACTTGTCTGATCAGCTGCTGGAGGTGGTGGGGCTGGAGGGAGCCATGGAGATGGGTCAGATCTACACCGGTCTGAAGAGCGCTGGACGACGCCTGGCGCAGTGCTCCTCTGTGACCATCAGGTCAGAGTTCAACTGGACCTCGACACACACACAGGACTATGGTCTTCCCATAAAACAGTTACCTTTTGTGGCCTCTGTGGCTTAAGCTTACATGAAAAAAGCACATGTGGTACTGTATAATGAGAAATTTTGAAACGGGTTCCAGATCGTACTTGTTTGAAAATTCCTCAGATTGCATGTCAGTGTAAAATAGCGCTGTACTTGAGTAAATGGTAATGTCTTGGTGTCCTATAAACCGAGTTCTGTTTGTGCTGCAGATTCTGTTTGGACTATTTCGACGCTCCTCTCGCAAACTATAGAGTTCTGCACTTTTACTGTGATAAGCGGCGATGATCATGTACACTTCCTCCTCAAAAGATAGTTTTTATCCAAAATAATATCTTGTAAACAGCAAAGTTAATATGGTTATGCACGTTTATCCTGGTGACTATTATGTCCTAGAATAGTGGACGAAATTACGGAATATTCTCCGGGTTGGAGATCCTCATGCGCTAACACGATAACTCAAAAGAAGTATTTAATTGATCATTTTCAAATTTGATACCCACATAGACTTTACTGTGAGGAAGGACTGATTGATTTTGGGAAAGGTTGGTCGTATGTTACCAACACTAGGGGGAGTTTTAGCTCCAAATGTCGGTCCATAATTTCTCAACCGTTTGTCCAATTTAGTCCAGATTTGGTGCATATGGACCAGCTCAAAGACATCTAACTTGTATATATCATATTTTACTCTAATAGTCCTAAACAATATTTGGTTGGCGGTACAATTATTTGGGCTACCATAGCTCAGACGATAAGGTGGTTGTCCCCCAATCAGAGGTTCAGCCATTCAATCCCTGAACGCTCCCTGCAGTCTTCTGTTGTGGGGCCCTTGAGCAAGACCTTGAACCCCAATTTCGCTTCACATGGACTCCTTGCTGCACCTCAGGGATGGGTCGAATGCAGAGAACCAATTTCACAATGTTGTCCTGTGCATGACTTGTACTTGTTTGATAATGTGGGATAAATTCAAGTATACATTGTTATTATACAACCATCATTATAGGCAGTCATGAATGCAACAATTTCAGAATCTCACTGGTAGAACAGCTATTTTGCATTGTTTTATTTTGACAAACTGGAAATTATTTTCTGATTGTTCAGGTTTTAGTAATGGAATACTGAAACATTATGACTTTTTGTTAGTTAATTGTCACTTTTTTAAAGATACAAAGTAAAAATGAGGAATTATCATAAAGTTTAATGCTGCATGTTTCCACTCGTTCACAGAACCAGTAAATCCCTCCCGATGCAGATTGATGGGGAACCTTGGATGCAGACTCCCTGCACTGTAAGTCATTGAATGCACCGCACACGGGTGGTTTGGATTATAAGATGTTTGAATTCAAGACCCCTGATGAGAGACAAAATCAAGGACTCGAGTACCCTGCCCCGGAGGGTTACCGGGGCCCAACCCTGGAGCCAGGCCCGGGGTAGGAGCCCGCCAGCGAGCGTCTGTTGGCCGGGCCATCACCCTTGGGGCACCTCACTGATGGGGAAGGAGCCTGAACCTTGTGCAAGAGGTTGAGAGGTACCGACTAGATATAATCGGGCACACCTCTACGCACAGCACTGGTTCTGGACCCCTTCTTTCTGATGGGGGCTGGACCCTCTACTATGCTGGAGTTGCTTCAGGTGAGAGGCGGAGGGCTGGTGTTGGTTTACTAATAGCTCCCCATCTCTCTGCCCGAGTATTGGAGTTTACCCCAGTGGATGAAAGGGTTGCTTCCCTCCACCTTCAAGTTGGGGAATGGGTCCTGACTGTTGTGTGGGCTAATTCGCCAAACAGCAGTTCAGAGTAACCACCCTTTCTGGAGTCCTTGGAACGGGTGCTGGAAAGCGCCCCAACTGGGGGCACCGTTGTCCTACTGGGAGACTTCAATGCACACGTGGGCAAAGACAGCAAAACCTGGAGTGGCGTAATTGGAAGGAATGGCTGGCCTGATCTGAACCCTAGGGGTTTTCAGTTATTGGACCTCTGTGCTGGTCACAGTTTGTCCATAACAAACAACCATGTTCAAACTAAAGGGTGTCCATCAGTGCACTTGCACCAGGACACCCTAAGGCGCAGTTCGATGATCGACTTTGTAGTCTTATCAGCTGATCTGCCGCCGCATGTTTTGGACACTAGGGTGAAGAGAGGAGCTGAGCTGTCAACTGATCACTACCTGGTGGTGATTTGGATCAGATGGCCGGGGAAGAAGCTGGACAAACCTGGTAGGCCCAAACGAATAGTGAGGGTCTGCCGGGAACATCTGGCCGAGGACCCTTTCAGGATGGTCTTCAACTCCAACCTCCGACAGAGCTTCAACCGCGTTCCGGGGCTAGCGGGGGACATGGAAACTGAGTGGTCCAGGTTCCATGCGGTCATTGCTGAGGCGGCTATTTGGAGCTGCGGTCGCAAGGCTGCCGGTGCTAGTCGCGGTGGTAATCCCCGAACCTGCTGGTGAACAATAGAGGTGAGGAATGCCCTTAGGCTGAAGAAGGAATCGTGCAGAGCATGGCTGGCTTGTGGGGCACCTAGCAGGCCAAGCGATACGCGGTTATGGCAGTCACGGAGGCAAAAACCTGATCGTGGGAGAAGTTCGGTGAGACCATGGAAGGAGACTTTCCGTCGGCCACAGAGAAATTTTGGCAAACCGTCAGGTTGAAAGCTGTCATTCGTCCACTCTGTCTAAGGGGTTGGATGGTGACTTGCTGACCTCCGCTGAGAAATTTATCGGACGGTGGAAGGAATACTTTGAGGATCTCTTCAATCCCACCAACACGTATTCCCAGGAGTTACCGGAGCTGGATGACTTGGAGGTGGGTCCCCTCATCACGGGGGTTGAGGTCACTGTGGCTGTTAAAGAACTCCGCGGTGGCAGCGCCTCGGGGTGGGATGAAGCCGCCTGAGTATTTCAAGTTTTTGCCGATGATGTGGTCCTATTGGCTCCATCGAACATTAGTTGTAATTACAATGGCACAGTAGATTAAGTGCTGCCGAGATTTACATATGGATTGCACGGACCAGGCTAAAAAACACACTGCGTGACAAAATGAGTGGCCTCAGAGAGCTCTCGTGTCTGCCGGCACGACTCAGCTGAGCAACGTCAGGCTGACGAGACATAATTTTGCTGCGATGATTTCCACGGCTAGTTATTTAGATTGTATGTCAGGAGTGAATTTAAATCAGTCGACCTGCTAAACGCTCATAAAAGTGTCCCAGTTGTTGGGATTCCAAGCCACAAATTATTAACAACCCATATGCAAATACGTCTCAGTTCCCCTGCATGCATAAAACCATTCGCAATTTGCAGCAACGTGATATTTATACTGTATTTTTGATAAATTGGTTAGAATTAACGACCATTTTTCTTATTTTTTTTCTATTTCTAGATGTAATTTGGCTAAAATACAACAATACTATAGTCATGGATGTAACTTCCCTGTTATAGCTTTTAATTCTTTTAGTTAGAGTTTTGTTCCTCAGCTAATATATCACATGCATAATTCATTTGTCGCAATTGTTTTTAATTTTTAAGAGCCATATCTGCATGTAACTGGGACTGTTGATGCATATAAATGCTTAATGTCGATGCATCTTTAAAACAGAACTCAATTATTCCCCGCATTCATTCCCGGTATTCCTCAGGATCCTCGCATAAAAAGGTCATCATTTGTTGTATTTAGTAGAAATGCATTAGAAGCATTAAGATCAATCATGTTGAATGATGACAGAAAGTATATAAAAGCTGGTAATTGGCACTGAGTCAGAGAGCAAGAAGAACAAATGGCATCAGTCCTTTGAAGTGAACGCGGCCCCTTCAATGCAGATGGCAACATTTCCTCTCTCCATTACTGCATTTAGACTCAACAGTGTAATGAACTACGTGCTTCATGTGACAACCCTCCATGGTTGATATTTGTTGGTCTATTGATCTACCGTTTCAACCTTCAACAGAAATGGCATCATCGTTGGGAAACAGGATATTGTCATACATAATGCCCGTACTTTACCATAATGCAGGATGAATGGAGCCGTTCTCAATCAAAGACGTAAACCCCGGGGATTCTCAAAGTTGTTCCCATTAAGGACCCTCAGAAGAACACTCATGAGCCAACCGGCCCCATTTGACAAAAACCCATATGGACAAACAGCCGTATGAGAGTTCCTGATGCATTGCTGAATTAGTTTCTGTTCGGAGACAGACGAGGGTAAAATGACGCTATTCCCAGAAATGTTAATGTTAATTAGCATCAGTTGTGATTCTTTTGTACTACAGGCAAAACTATATTCCTCGTGAGGCTTAGGGAAGTATTGTTGTGCAGTTGTTAGAGCCTAAGGTAGAAGGTTCAGGGTTGGAACTTCACACCTGGGGCCTTTCTGGGCCCTCTTCTCTCCCACAATCCAAAAGCACGCAGTATAAAGGATAAAATTAAAACGGGTACCTTACATGCTGCTTGGCCTCTCCTCCACACAACACCATTCTTGTTTAGACTTGGTTTTAACATGCGTTTTGGGGGATCGGATCAGAAGTGGACAGCGAGAAACTTTGTTAAGTACGAGTTTAAACGACCACCAAGACCTGATCCGATCACTCAAACCCATCAACGCTGATAGACACAACACTAAAACCTTCTAATGAATTTCTGCTTGAAGTTTAATATTGGATCTCGTGTGGATAAATTCTAATTCACTTCTCTACCTTGTTTGTTAATTGTGCCGCTCTAAAAAAGTGCATTGCGTTCAGTGTAAACAGATGAAGAAACACAGCAGCGTTGCTTAAGCTTGATTATTATGTTCATTGTATGATAAATTCACCCTCCGAACGATCACTAAAGCCGAAAATCACTAAATGTACGATATTCCATCAATGTATGACACTTTAGTTTAAGAACCCAACCACAAAGAAGGGGAAGATGTGCCCAGAGACAGCGAGAGATTGTGGGGATGAGAGTAGGAACCTTGATGTTGACACGATGACAGGAAAAGGTAGAGGGTATGTGGAAAGGGAGCAAGGCTAGAAGCATCAGAGGTGGGTACAAACTGTATTATTAAGGTCAAGGTTAAGACCACAGACTAGGCTTCTGGATGTAGTGAGAGAGGACATGTAATTGGTTGGTGTGACAGAGGAAGATGCAGAGAACAGGGCAAGATGCAAAAAGATGATCGAGCCCCCTAAAGGGAACAGCCAAAAGTAGAAGATGACACTTTAGTTTGTAGTAATTTGTGCTCAATTTCTAATTTTTATTCGCCCTGCATCTGTGTGTTCAATAAAATTAATTATTGGGGACACAGAATGGTACACATTATTTGACCTCATTGGACCTGCTAACATATTTCTTTGTGATACAAACACCTGAACGAAATCTTTTGCTTTGCCTCTTTCTCAGATTGAGATCGTTCACAAGAACCAGGCCCCCATGTTGATGGGACCGCCTCAAGGCCGGAGCTTCTTCTCTTCCATCGTCAGACGAACGCGCACCGAGAGCAAAGACTGATCCGACACGCTTCAAGAACCTCAAAATCCTCCCGAGAACACCTGCAGAGCAGCGGCCACTAGTTGATCATCACTCGGCCCGTTATCGATGGGGGTCCTTGATGCCTGTTTCATAGCCCAGCGTGGAGTAGCAAAACGTAGGTCCAGTGTGGAAACGTTACAGAGGAGCCCTAAATGAATCCAGGAGGAGGAGCTTTAGAACTGATGCTTTGGTCCACTGTGTGTCGTGTAGTTTAGCTCAAAAATACTGAAGCTATTTCACTCAAAGTCCAATTTTATAAACGTCTTGTTTTTATTTTTTGCTGTTGTGACCTTGGGCCTTGTGAAGGAGAACAAACCCTCCACAAATGAATGTGTTTTTGTGATATAATGTATTTATTTATTTATTTATATATTCATATTTTGCTGCTATTGATGTTTTTTATGCATTTGCATACCCCTGATGCATGATGGACAGTGAGTGAGGTAGCTGCCAGCGAAGCTGACATATCTGGAGTTTGCAGCTGAGGCTCGGCGTTCATGAATAAGTCGGCGCCGCGTGGAGACGGAGAATCACTTCTGCTTTATTTTAATGATTCCTGCAAGTCATCCTTGTCATGTTTTGATCTGCTGTGTTGCTGAAAAGATTAGGAATGATTATTGACCCTCATAAAAAATGCATGACACTCTGTTTCCCGTCGCACGAGAGATTTCCAGACTGTTCTACCAGTGGTGTGCACACTCTCTGTTGCATGAGTGACCAGGACCTGTTTTGAAACTTGTGGAAATTGATTGTTTTTGAATCTACAGTGATGATCGGCTTAAACATATCATACCTTACATAAGAAACGTCTGCATTTTTAAGGGATCTCGCATTATTCCGAAATGATACTTTTAATGTGAAAAGCCAAGTTGTGTAATCAGAGCCTGTATTGGTGCATATTTGGATATTCATGAGCAGCAGGTGTTTGAATTGCTCTGATGGTTATACAGACCAATTAAATCTCTAAATGCAAAATGACCGTTAACATATTTATTGTGCAAACTCGATTTAAATCAATCAATAGTGAAAATTGATCCACTCAACTGAACGCGCTCTCTAATTTTTCATTCATTCAAATCTGCATTCTTCATATAGAGTCTACATGGAAAAATAAATGACATTATACATTATTCAGTATATTTCTGCATAAATAGTATTTATTTATAAGCATAAATTCAAATTTTGAGGAGATTTCATGATGAATGAATTATCTTTTAACAAAACTGCTCTTGCGCTTGTTTTCAGCCGATTTTAGGCTCGACTGTTTCGATCTTTAAAAGTGCCATGTTCAAAATAAGACTCGGATCTGACGAGTCTCCATCTCCTTGCTTTGTACTTTGCAGTATTTGTACAGTGAGGTTGTATTTTTGTACACAGTATTATTTATTTTTCTGCTTCTAGCTTCACACTAGAACTCAAAATCATGCTTTTCTGCCTACAAACAATCTGCCTGCAAATGTTGACCCAGAAAGTGATAATGGACATAATAAAAAGAAAAAAGCATTTGTTGTTTGACATGGTGTTCTTTTTATATTGACCTTTGACCCCCTTTTAAAGTGAGGAAATAATATAAATTATAATGAAACCTCAGCTATTGAACACATTCATATATCTGTTGTTCGCTTGTCTTGTTTTAATTCGGGGTCTTTGTTTTATTTTGAAAGTTCATGCTGTGCTTATGTTAGTTTTCACTTCCTGTCTTTGCTTTGACTATGATCTTTTTTCACCCTTTGCTCCCCCTTCCGCCTCCTTCGTGTTCCCTCATTTCTTCATGTCTGTGAATCAGTTTCATCTGTGTTCCTTACTGGGCCGTTTTCTGGATCTTGTCTTCATTCTCTAATTTGGATTTTGGACTTACCTGTGGACCAGCTTTGTCTCCGCCTCCTCCCGTTTGAACTTTGTTTCATTCTACGGTTGAATCTCTGCTTGTGGAACTTTGTTGTTTATTTATGGGCTATGAAAAATACATACCCTTAAACTCTACCTCCATTCAAGCTTCTTTGAATCTATTTTGTGTCTGGACTTTAGTCCTCATCTGTGTGTTGCTATGTAACGAGCATTCAGGCAACAAGGTACAAAACTGTGGTAGCCACAAACAGAATGCGGACCCCAATGCAGACGTGAGATAAATTTAGAGGAAGCCGTCCACCCATCTACGTTTTAAAAAACATTTGCTGAAGTCTGGTACACAGCATTGACGAAACCCTCCCCATTCATCCGGGCTTGGGACCGGTTCCAGAAGTGCACTGACCTGTGACCCCTTCATGGCTGGTTTTCAGTTCTACTGCTGGATATAAAATGACGGTGGTCCAGAAGGGCCAAACAAATTTACAACAGATGAAACACTTGTACAAGTCCCAGAGCAAATGTGTGAACTGCTAGTGTGACGGAGAGAAAAGGTCCTACAGGAAGTGATTGATTGGTGTCACTCAGACAGTCAGTACTTCAGTAGGGTCCGAAAAACATTCAAAGATTCAAACCTTTAACCGAATTAGCGGTTACTGAAAATTAACGAGTGGATCGTTCAATGGAATTCTTCACATTCTTGGAGTCTGAAGAAACTTAACTTTACATTTTCACGGAAGTTTGAGTCATATTTCCAAAATAATTTTCCAAAAAAAAATAAAAAATCCAATCAGTCCATTCTCTCAAATCATTTTGTACTCAGTCAGGGCGTCCTAATTACGGATATGCCTTGAACGCAGCATATGATATTGTTAGTGGCCTATTTTCAATGGAGTGATGAGAATACGAACTGTTTCCAAATCTCATTCATGCATCAGGTGAGGGTTATTACCCTAATTGAATAATTAATAATAATCAACAATTTTTCGGTGAGAAATAAGGTTTATAAAGTTAATTATATCCCTGAAAAGAGGATATTATGGAATCATCATCGCTGCTGCCACGTCAGCTGTGGAGCTTTCATGTTAAGGCGATATCTCAAAAACTATTTAATGGCGTATTTTCAAATTTTATTCCCACATAGTAAGAGGAAGAACTGGATTGATTTTGAAAAAGGTTGGTTGCATATTTCCACCACTAGTGGGAGCAGCAATTCCAAAATTTCATTTTTCAGGCCATAATTTCTCAACCTTTGGTACGAATAAGTCCCGATTTGGTTCATAGTAATCGACTTGAGGAGATCTGTCTTGTATTAGTCATATTAAACTATATTTGTTTCCATTTTACTCACTGGGCATCTTATGTCCGATTCTGTCCAAATGGTCACATGAATCTAATTAAGGAGATCTATTTTATATGTATTTTTATAATTTCACGATAATAGATCATATTTTACTCATGAGGGGGAGCTTTTTGTGGAAGTCTGAATGTAACTTAACTCAGCTCCATGAATTGACATAAGGAAATCTGTCCTGTTTCATTACTGAGCTCGGAAATAAAATAGTTAATTGTGTTGAAAAATGAACAATAAACAGCAAGATAAATCACTCAAAACAGAAATCATTTCACATTCAGATAGAAACCTACCGTCAGACCTACCTTGACCACCAGTCAGAAGTTTCTTCAGTCTTTTTGGTGCAAAAAAGAGAGAAATCTTTTATCCGTTATTGTGTGGAGAGGTGGTTGGTGCCGCGTGTCTCCGCGTCGCAGCACTTGAACTGCGTGTCTTCCCTCTTCTGGAAGGTTCAGCAGGAGTGACACAGTGCTTCACTTCACATCCACTTCACCTGCCCAGCAATGGAACCCTGCCGGGATCCAAGATGGCATCAGCGTGACCACTGCTGACTTTTGATAAGTCCATCTTTCAGTCAGGTGTTTAAAGCGACGGTCAGGTTCTCCCTGCAGGGGATTATCCCAGATCTGTCTTGTTTCAGAGCGGGGACACCCCTTGTTGATTGTTGTCCTGTCTAAACAAAGAATTTCAGTCTATTTACTGTCCTACATTGTTTTCTGTCAAAGTGCCGTTGAATAAAACCCCTGACAGTTTAAGACACAAATGTACCAACAATCTTCATTGTTTCATCTTTTTAGAAAAAGGTGCTTCATTTTCTAACGATGATGCTGGAAAATATCCGTGTGACGTGACATAAGATCAGAATACACGTAATTACTTCCAGATAGACATCCGTTTAAAACTGCATAGTTGAAAAAGGGATTAGTGCAACAGAAGGGAGAAGGTTATAGTCGCAGCCTAGGAGACTGTAATCTAAGGACAGACCCTAAACCCTCATCCTAACCCCTCACAGATACCCTAACCCTTCACAGGAACAGGACATTTTTTATTTTTTCACTTTTTCTCACTTTGGGCTTTTTGAGGGAGTTTCTCATTGTCCAAAAACGTGCAGTAATTGTAAGGGTCTGTCTTTTTTTTTTTATTCATTAATGTCAATGTGTTATTCACAGATTTGGTGACGCATTTAAAAATCTATGCAGAGGATATTCTAGGGTCAGAGTTTTAGGTGGAGCTCTGTCCCGACAGAGAACGGTCTTAACTAGTTTTACTGAACAATAATTTGGTTTTATTCATTTTTAAAATAGTGGACACAAAAGTAGAGCAATAATATTTGTAATGAATTACTCATACAGGTCAGGTGTGTAGAACTTAGTGGCATCTAGAGGTGGGGTTTCAGATTGCAACCAATAGATCACAACTCGGCTCAGTTATCCGAGTCCATGTAGGAGAATCTGTAGTAGCCTTCAAGTTTCATAATTATCTCAATGTCTCAGCAACAGACTCTTCATATTTACAACTCTACGTACACAATTACAGATTTACGTACATATGTACATATAAGTTTACACATTTACAGATCTACATACATATGTACACATGTGTTTACACGTTTATAGATCTACATACATATGTACACATGTGTTTACACGTTTATAGATCTACATACATATGTACACA
>VRLP01001618.1:0-119793 GCA_009660295.1 Lophius piscatorius | reverse complement strand
GAACTGGTCATAAGGATTGGTGTGACTTAGAACTGGTCATAAGGATTGGTGTGACTGGGAACTGGTCATAAGGATTGGTGTGACTGGGAACTGGTCATAAGGATTGGTGTGACTTAGAACTGGTCTTAAGGATTGGTGTGACTTAGAACTGGTCATAAGGATTGGTGTGACTGGGAACTGGTCATAAGGATTGGTGTGACTTAGAACTGGTCATAAGGATTGGTGTGACTGGGAACTGGTCATAAGGATTGGTGTGACTGGGAACTGGTCATAAGGATTGGTGTGACTTAGAACTGGTCTTAAGGATTGGTGTGACTTAGAACTGGTCATAAGGATTGGTGTGACTTAGAACTGGTCATAAGGATTGGTGTGACTGGGAATTGTAGATAATAAATAAAAGAACTTTGTAGGCATCTTTGATGCTCACGACATTCTTTATTACCAGCTTTAGTTTAAGATAAGATAGAAAAAAGATTGTTTGCAATAATGTTTTGTTGTTTGTATCTGTTTGATTGATTTATTGATTTGTTGTAGATGTTTTGTCATGATGGCTTAGTGGCAAAGATCAATACCGTGTGATTTCAACACCTTCAGTTTGATTACATATAACATCAGGATTAACATCTGAAATGCCTAATATCAAATATTTTTATATCAAAGCTGAGGCTCAATAACCAACTACAACTGTGACAAGGATTATTGATTATCTTAACGGCAAACAGCTCTCGTGGAAATGCTACCCAAAATTGATCAAAGCGTAAAAATGAACTGACAGATCTGAAAGTGATTTTTCTTTGTGTGGAGATTGAGAGCGAGGCAATTTGACAAGAATGAAAGGGGAATAAGGTCAGAGACAATCACAGAAAAAAAGTGATGTAGAAGCAGAGGTTGAGGCTGAAGTATAGCAGAGGGAGGGAAAAAGGCAGATTGGATGGAAGAAATTGCCGCAGCTATTGGAAAGGAAAGGAGGGGAGACCAGATTGAGAAAAGATTTTTTTTAATATGTAAAAGTGGTAAAAGGATATGAGTGGCTCATCAGAAAATAGCCTGAGATGAATGAGGAGGGATTGAATAGAGGTGGAGCGAAATGATAAAATAGTAGAGCTAAGAGGGAAGGAAAAAATGGAAGTGAGAGGAATGGGTTGAATTGCTAACCTGGTGTGTGTGTGAGTGTGTGAGTAAGAAAGAGAGAGAGCGAGAGAGACCCCTTTTCCAACAAAAAGAACCTGGTGCTAGTTCGGTTCCAGTGCTTAGTTTGTTCAACTGGTTAACCTCCTTAGAACCTGTTTGCTATTCCATTGGCGAGTAACCAAGTCAGAGTCACGCCATTACATCACCGTATAACATGAGTTTGTCACTGTCTGTTTACCCAGCAACGCTCGCACCATTCTCAAGCGAAACAACAAAGATGGAGGAGCTCATCGTCTCCATGCAAGCCTACGTTCAGATCAGATTATTAATTTAAAAATAAAAAAAATATTATTGCTAGTTTATCGGTTGAAACTCGCTTGGCTTTTGTTTTAAAAGTGGTGGTTCAGTGTTTGTGCCCGTCTTGTTAGTCACAATAACCTCGCCTCTGACGTAATCGGTTCTGTGCTCTAGACCAGCAAAGAGTTGGTGCTTGTCTGGAACCAGTTTTGAGAGCCAGGAACTGGTGCTTAGGCTGCCGAAAAGCAAAGAACTGGTGCCAAGTCAGGCTCTGGCTCCGAACTAGACCTGAAACCAGCTCGGTGGATAAGGAGTAAGGGAGAGGGTAAGACGGAGACACAGAGAGAGAGAGAGGGAGAGAGGGAGAGAGAGAGAGAGAGACTGGTGGTTAAGGCAGGCTGGTAAAGAGCTTATAGCAGCTGAGACGGATTGAAGGGAGAGAACAACCTGGACAGGATTACAGGGAGACTGAAGAGAGAGAAGGGCTGTAAGGGCAAGATCACATCCACGGCCACATATGCTCCCGTCTCCCACTTATACATTTCAGCCAGTTAACTGAACACAAAATTCACAAAAACATTCTAATTATACAGAACCAATGGTATCAGGGAATTAAAGATCACAGAGTCTCATCCCCACCCATCTGATGCTAAGCTACGTGTTGGATCGTCATTCACCAGTCATTAGTTTCCTCTATCTACATCTTAATTAGTTAGCCGCGTGAGTGATATTGCCTGGAGAGATAAAAAGCCATCTTCAACCGAGAATGAAGCTTATTCTAATAATATATATTTTTGAGCTGAGAGGTAGGATAATGCTGAGTGTCAACAGGAAACTCCTTCCAGAATAATTTAATGTTGTTATCCATTAATCCTCATTATCCACCGGCTTACACCTACCTGCCACAGGCGCTTGTGAAGCCAGTATTTCTTTCCTGCCACCAAATTATAGGCGCTACTTTGAACAACATTACACATTTGTGGGGGTGGAGACATTTGGTATACTATAGAGAGGCTACACAACAAAGGTGGAGCCATTATTCCATATTTTAATGTGGAAATTCACCGTCACATTAACACCTATGGGTGGTTTGGCCTCGCCCACAGAGAATGTTGACCACGGTGGAAGTTTATCCCAATACCGATGCTGCCAGATATGATCATTAAGCATAAAAGTATTTCTTTTCTACTCAGAGGCGACATGGTATTAACCTGGAAATAAGAACCCCTCTGTATTTATTTTCATTATTGATTTACAAAACTCAATCATCCATATTCTTCTGCTCATCCGGCGTCGGGTCGCAGTGCCAGCAGGCTAAGAAGGGTAATCCAGGCGTCTCTCTCCCCAGCGACAGCCTTCAGCACATTCAGGGGGATCCCGAGGCATTCCCAGTCCAGATGAGATATCTAGTTCGTCCAGTGAGTTTGGGTCTAACCCCGGAATATCCATAGGGAGGCGTCCTAATCAGATGCCTGAACCACCTCAACTGTCTCCATTCGCTGCTTGTATCCTTGACCTCATTCTTTTGGTCCCTACCCAGGGCTCATGACCACAGGTGAGGGCTGGAACATAGATGGACTATGTTCTGGACTAGGGTTCTGTTGAGGATCCCAACAGAACCCTCACTTTGGGTTAGGATTATTTTTTTCGTTAGGTTACTTCATTTCCATGGGGATCGAATGTGTCGTAGCAACGGTTCCTGTATCCCATACCCCCATAGTAGCCCTCACAGATTAACAACGTGATGTATCTGACCCCAATCCTTTAATCTCAATTCTTAAAATATAGTCCAAGGTAATGTTTACTAATGTCTTCTTTTTCCCTACCAGTTCAGTATCTCAGTTCTGCTCACGCCTCTTTGATTGAATTTTGCCATCATTCCCAGTAAGAATGTCTCCTACTTTGAATGTATGCGTAAAAATGTAAAGCCTCTGAGGAGTTCTTCTTCACCCTTTCAGCGATTGTGTCCTCATCACATGCAGAGAACCTTCGCCTCTCATCAATAAAAAAAATACATTTATATCAAATGGTGCAAAAATATCGAATCATCAGCAAAACCACGAGACCAGGCAGAGACATTTCTCCCTCCTAGAATCCGTTTTTTGCTCATGTGTTGATGGAGTCTTCTGACATTCATCTGTATGGCTGATCAGTCGCTCATGATAAATATGTGGTTACCAGCAGTCACACCGCTTGGCCCTCAAAGAAGGAGACCATATGCTGCTCTCGCTGCACCGCCGCTCTGCCAGATCTCAAACCAGTTAAATTAGTGTCCATACCAAGGCATTTATGATACATGAAGGGTCTACTCGACAATCTGGCTGCGTCGACAAAGTCTCTGGACTCGAGGTCGTTGTGGCTGGAAATGGCTGCAAACTCGCCGAAGTCAGTCAACCAATGGGAAGGAGCCGAGAGAGCATCGCAAGGTCAGCTGCTGGGATGGCCCTGGAGCCGCAATGTGTTTACCTTCTGTGTGTGTCTGAGAGAAAAGGAGAGAGTATGAGGCATGAAAATAATATGCATCATGGCGCCCGTACACACACTCACACACTCTCACTTTCACTCTCACTCACTCACTCTTGTATCTTTCCATTCCAGATTGAATTACACCGAGCTGATTGGATTTTTCTCCTCTCCATGAAAGAGAGAAACGCTCCTCTCTCATACTCCTACCCCCTGCCTCCGGGACCATACATCCCTGTTTTTCTTTACCGCTCATATACGGGCGCCGTTTGTAAAGTAGCACAAGCCGATTTCAACAGGGAACTTTTTTTTTGCACATTTAGCTGCGTACAAACGTTTAAAAAGCGTCGTCCAAGTCACTTTTTCTTTTAATCATGTTTAGAGAAATATATGTTGAATAAAATGTCTAAATATTAAATATAAGTAGGCTATGTTACATTTAAATGTTCAACATTAAGTTTTCAATTCAATACTTAAATGTAACATATACATTAGATGCAAATGTAAACATTAAATTAAAATATTATATCTAAATCTAAATGTAAAAAATGTAAATATTAAGCTAAAATGCAAATTTACACTGACGTCAGCGGAAATACCAAAATGAAAGCTTGATGAAGAAAAATACTTTTAAGTGAACGCTGCAAAAAAAACATGTAACTTTACGAAACGGTTTACCCAAAAAAACGAGGATGTTGAAAATGACTCGGTCAAGTTAAATATTTTTTGGTCCTTCAGGTAAAGGAAACGTTTGCTGACTTACGCTTCTCAAACTAAATCTTTTGGCTTGCTACGAAAACTCCGCCCCCAGTCTATGATGTCACTGCTTCCTGCTTTTAACCCAGTGAGCTTTTGGTTCCTCGTAAACACCCGTTTTTAGGGTGGTGTGGTTTTTTCATTCTTTTGCATTATTTGGAATTTATTACAGTATTCTTTTCTTTTTATTATTCCTCATGTTTGAATCTATTGAATGTAACTTTATCAATTGCAATCAGTGAATGAGGTTTTTGGGGAAAGGTGGTAAAAAAAAAAAGCTTTGGTTGATCTTAAAAATCAGTTTTAACGATCGAGGAACATTTCTTCTGCAGAACCGGCTCCAAGTTCCAAGACCCAGAACCAGTTCAGAAACCGCCTCGGTTCAAAATGGGGCTGCGTTTACCGTGGATAGAAGTGATTTTCTTCTTCAAGCTTTTATTTTGGTAAATCCGCTGACGTCAGTGTAAATTTGCATCTTAGCTAAATATTTGGTTTCATTCCAAACAATTATGTACAACATTAAAATTTAGAGTCAACATTTAAACATAACATATGTATTTATATTTAATACTTGGACATTTTATAGAATATATTTAGAGTTAATTTAAATTCATAAATATTTGCTGTCAGGGTCATTAAAGAAAAAAAAAAGAGTTTAAAAATTTGACACTCCTTTTTGAATGTTGTTTGGACATAAATGTGGCAAAGTTGCTTTTAAAATCTGCATGTGCTAGTTTACAAACGGCGCCCCGTACTCCGTGAGTCTCGCCTGCACTGCTGTTGCTACTTATCTTTGCCCTTCCTTCCCTTTGGAGTCGCATGGTCCTCATTAGCCCAATTAAAGCAGCTGTGATTAAATGGAGGCACACACTGATCAAGCCTTGTGATTCCATTCACTGTATGTGGAAACAAAAACGGGATTCTCATCATGTGTTTGCATGAGAACTTTATTTTTGCGAGCGTACAATGTTATGGTTTCTGATTTTGGCCTGAAAAAAGAGACCATTGATCACCGTTTCGGAGCGCCCCTCTGCTGCACAAAGGCCTCATGGACCACGGGGCGCTCTCTCTCACACACAGCCACATTTCTGAGCGCTTTTGAAAAGTTCCTTAGAAACACGAGAAAAGTTCCAGCCACAGGCACCACGCCCTCCCACTGGCCCGACAGAAATGGGCCTATTGAGCAAGCCTATAATCACGCATAAACACACACACACACAAACACACACACACACACACAGATTCAGTCCTGCTCCTTCTCTTCTCTCTCCGGCACTTCATAGAAGCAGCTACAAATACACGGTCATTGACCCACCAGCCAACCGGCAGCATTCACCCCTCTCTGAAACACTTCCCCAACCAAACATCAATACGCTAACACACACACACACACACACTCGCTGACACTCCCTGAACACCGTGGACAAATAGGCGAACGCACACCCTGAGAAGTACAGGGATACAGGGTAGCGTACTGCCCAGTGTGGGGGTTGTGTCAGAGTCTCGGGGCATTTCTGAAAGCAGGACAGGACAACAAACTCTCTCTCTCTCTCAGAGATGGAAAAATTCATAATTCATATATAATACAGGAGGTTTTCACGCAGAGAGGCCTCTAGTTTGTGTGTCTTGTGTGCGTTTCTGCATGTGTGTGTGTGTGTGTGTGTGTATGCGGGTGAGCGGGCTGTGAGATGTTGACTTTAATCCTGTTGGATTGACAGATTAGTGTAACAGCTGGGTCCTACATAGAGATATACATCTCTCTCTCTCTGTCACCCCGCCTCCCATCATACTGGCCCTCTATATTGGTACATGAGCTCAATGGATATGTGCATAAGTCTATGTGTGTGTGTGTGTGTGTCTGACAGCTCTGGTCCATTACACCGTTTCAGACCAGCTGATGTGTCAGTACCCGGTCATGTGATCTCTACTTAGTCGGCTGTGAGTCGCCCCGTCAGCTGCTCGTTTTTCAGAGATAGCGAGACATTAAAGGTTAAACACACTCCGTCACCAGAAGCCCGGATCTGATCAGGCTGTCCGTGTCCCCTTCAGACTCAAACAAATTAAACAAAGAAATTAGTATTATATCGTTTTTAACAAAGTCGTCAGCAGGCGTGTAACAATTATATTGTCTAATTGCTTTTATTTGGCATAATTCTCAGGATTCATTCATCCGTTTATAAGCAGATGTCATAAAAAACGTTATATTTCCTTCATTATAGTTTTGCCATATGGCGACTGGCGTTTGTTAACGATGTCATTTGTTTACTCTTATTCTGCTACGAGTGGAGAATTCAATTAGCCTCTGATTGTTTAGCTCTTGGTTAGTGTGGCTTTGAACTTCATGGATCATTTTGTGGCGAAGGCCCAACACCAAAGCGCTGCTGTGGACACGTTTAGGTTTTGATCCAAATGGAGAGCCAGATAGGTCGGATGAGGCGAAATGTCAAATGAGCATCAAAAAGATTCAGTACATCTATTATTTGTCCCAAGTGGGCAATTTGTTCTGCAGCAATGGTTTAAAACAGCATTATCAGACATTATTGTGATCAAATATGAGTTATTGTCAGCCTCTAAATCTTCCAGAAACTGCAACGAACTCTCTCAGTATCTCCAAAAATACTCTGGAACCGTTCATCTCTCCTCATTCTGTTGATCCTTCCACTTCCACATCTCTGCTCAGCACACTGAGCCGCACACTCCGCCTCTAAACCCCCCTTTTTCTGTTTCTTCATATGCTGAAAAATAAGAAAGATATAACTTACTCTTCAGCATATACATGTTGCCACTGGCTCATATTACAAACAGGTTCAGTCACATTTTTCAATAAGAAATAGTGACTCATAATAAGCTCAACCAAATAGTTGTGCAGAGCATTAAAGGATTAAGGTGCATCTGTATTGTCTCTGTGAGTAGACTGATAAAACATTGGTGGGATAAAATTGGGAGAAGATGATTAATGGCAACTAATCTTCGGATAAAATTTCAAGTCGGCCTTAGCTTACATCCAATAATATTTTAACACCTAACAGATGTTGTATGACATGCTGTTAAATGACTGTAGATGCTTTTCAGGTACAACCCAGCCCCGACTTCTAACAAGAAGAACCAGCAGAAGGAAATGCTCGGATTCCATTAGCAGTAATTCAATACTGCTTTCATATGGCTGATATCATTTAAAAATAATTCTGGTATCATGTAAAGTAATACTGACATCATGTAAAATAATACTGCGTCACACACACACACCTACGAACGATCTGGATGCCTCCTATGTTGGAAGGAAGTTTGAAACCCGATTGGGAAAGACAGCTTCGTAATCTCACCTAAACAGAATAATAAAATGTACAACAGGTTTGTCTGTTTGTTTGTGATGATGACATTTTTGTTACGTGTTTCACAGCATTTAAAATACAGTAAAATATAACAATAAGCCGTTTTGCAGTAGTGATGACATAATGTGGCTATTGCAGCCTTTGATCCTTTGATCCTTTGATTCCTCTTATGTTCCTTTTTGGGTGGAGCTGGCATGTCAGTTTCAAGATTTCCTTTAATTCCTTTGATGTTCCATTTGGGGGTGAAGCTGGGGTCTCCTCGGGCTGAACAGAGATGCCGAAGTGGAAGGCGACTCAGAGTTTGTTGGAGTTGTCGGTAGATTTTGAGGCTGTTAATAACTCAGACATTAATGGAGAAATCTGCAGCAGTTTTTCCTACATAAAAGGAAAGGAACTGATTCGGATCATAGTAATGTCTATCTTTGGTTCTGTCGGGCCTCGGCAGAGATTTGCACTTGAGTGCTTTTTCTAGTTATAGATGGAATTGACCCTATGCTATTGCAATAAAGACCCTCACTTCACATCATGCATTATTGCAGAGAGTGATCTAGAATTTTCTTCTGTAACATGAACTGTGCAAGAATTTGATTCGGCGCCTCCGTTGTCCAAGATCCACCCCTACACAGACATTTATGAAAATCCTTGGACTTCTTTCCGGGATATCTGGCATAACAAACATAACCTCCGCTCCTCACTGTTGACGTTAAGATTGGGTTGTTTTTCAGATATTTGTTTTAAGCAATCACCAGTTTCTCAATTTTAAGACACACGGTGACCTCTGGAGGCTGACAAGGGAGGGGAGGAAGCTTTGGGCCCAATGAGGATTAATGGTTGCGTTGGCAATGAAGCAATGAGGCAAATGTTATAGCCTTCGACCGATATGAAGTCATTCTGCGCTCTTTTGAAGCTACGCTCACCAGGGCAATGAACTGATTGGACTCTATTTTGTAACAGATAAGATAAATGTTGAAGGTCCCTCTGCATGAAAATGGATTTAAATTGCCTTTCACTGATGCAGATGAATGATTTTTTCTACACCTGCTGTCTCTCTCTCTCTCTCTCTCTCTCTCTCTCTCTCTCTCTCTTTCTCTCTTATTTAGCAAATGTGTGTGTTTCCATAGGAGCATTCATCACTCAGATCATCTTAGTCCTTATAACTCTATATTAGCAGGATAATATTAGAGCTTGGATGCTGTTCAGCTGTGGTTTGGTGTTGCACTGAGGCAGCTTTAGGTCCATACATAGCCGGTAGCCGACGTAGGAGGAATTAAAACAGCCAGCGTGGCTCTGAGTTTGATCAGACATGGTAGGGCTATCAGGGATTAGATCAGCAGAAAACTCTAAATATAGTGGAGGCAGAAAAAGGAGTTTCTCTCTTTTCCTAGCTGCATATTTACAGTTAAAGCCTCAACACTCCTCTATGAGAAACAGGCAGACACGCAGCAGAAGATCGGGTAAAAACATTACATAAGATTCTATAAAAGGGCTTTATTGAATTTAGTTTTGTTTTATAAACTAAATTGGACTGGAGATGGCAACCTAACCTACTTTTTGTATTTTGTATTTCTATCCAAGCCAAAAGTACTTCCCATCTTCTAAAGGGCAAATCAATATAAAAATGATCGCCAGGTTTCTTATTTGATAAACGACAAGGGGCTAAGGACAGAGCCCTAGGGGGCACTACAGATCAAAGGCACCGAGGTGGATGTTGGAGCCATGGCTATTGAGAAAGTCATATTCCATAAGAACGTTTTTTTTGGGGGTCAAATTTAAGCCTGTGAGGATTTATTGAACAGAATAATTTGACCAAAAAAATGTCTATTAAGGGTAAAATAGTTTTTCTTTAAAACATGCTTTACTAAAAAGAAATTAAAATTGGCTATTTTATTATGAAAATAGGTTCATATGTCATTGTTTCTAAATTTAGCTCATATGAATTGACTCAAGGAAATGGGTCTTGTTTTATTACTGAGCTCAACTGTATTTATCTAAGCCACAATCTGATCATGAACACCGGACGATCTGCATTTTCGAGTCATCTGTCCCCTCTTACCATTTTTTCTTCACCACTGCTGTAACAGCAAATATGCAAAAAGCTGCCTGAATTCTATCATCTTCATTCATTTTGCCGCTATTAGGATATGTATCTCACCACCACATACTGTATGTAAGCGAGTCAAATCTGATTAGAAATGATGGGATTATTTTGTTCACACAACCCCTTAAAACATTCGCTTTGAGCCCCATTAAGGCACAAATCAGAACCGACTCACTTCAGCCTGGTTATGTGACTTTAGTTAGGAGAGACAGGATCTAATTGACCCCCTTGGCGCTGCCGTGCAGGTGTTAGCTGTTTAAGATTCACAGGAGTAGAGCTGATGTCATTCCGACAACATTCCGTCCTGACGCACGTCTGTGTGTGTGTGTGTGTGTGTGTGTGTGTGTTCTAAGGAGTGAGCTCAGAGTGACTTTGCAGAAGCTTTCTGTGCTAATCTCTGCTGAAGGTGACAGGTGTCTGAACCAGGTCATCACCTGGTAACCCACTCAGACACACACGCGCATGAACACGCACACTGACTGCCCTCTATCTCTCTCACACCGCCTTGTAAGTGTGTGTAAGTGTGTTAGCGCTCTGATTGGCCGTGGTCCAACCTTCCCAGCTGGTAAGAGGGAATGAGAGGGGCGGGGAGGGAGACGAGGCGGAAAAAGCAAAAGATGGAGGGAGATTAGAGGTCACTATTGACAAGGTGGAAGATCCGCTCTGGAGAAGAGAGGTGGGCGTGGAAAAACACGGCAGAAAAACAGGCGGCAGTCTTTCCTGTAGGTGTGTGATCAGTCTGAGGGCATCTGAAGTAAGTAAGTAGTCTGACCCGTTCCAGGTAGAGTTATCTCCTCTCCTGTCAGGGAGCAGCTCTATCAAATTGTCCTATCAGTGGAGGTCTGCTTTGGAATAGAGAGGACGCAGAGATAATTCTGAATCAGATGCAACTTCATTAACACGGCCTAACCTCCCTGTGAATTAAACTGCAGAGAGGTGAGACGCGTAGCCCATGAAGAAGACCTTGACTCATTTTGGGGCTCAAATCTCATCCACGTTCATTATCCTGTTTGGTTCTGGCTGACACATATCGGCTAAAGTTGGCCCGCTATTAATGGGCACGTTATATACCAATAAACAAACAAACAATCACTACACCTGCATCGAAGTTGAAGCAATAATACAAATTTAGCTTGAGGATATGACACAGTTCAGATAAGGCTTCGGCAGAAATCTGTCTGTGAGCAGGATCGGAGATTACTTCCTCCAAGGAGGTTATGTTTTTACCTTGTTTGCTTTGTTTTATTGTTAGTTTGTAAGCAAGATTTCAGAAAAATTTACAGTCAGATTTGCTTGAAATTTTGCCCAGAAGAATATTTTGCCATATCCTAAAGATTATTTATTTTAGGTGACGAACCAAAATTTTGTAACAATAATAATAATGTTTTCTTAACCCTTGTGAGAAAGGCACTTTTGGAGATTTTTATTTTGCCAATAACTCATAATTTAGTGGACAAATCGGTTTGAAATTGTACCTAAATGTAGCTTTTTTCATATCCCAGAGATAATTACATTTTAATGACAATGTTTTTGGCAAGAACTCAAAACCTGATGGATGGATTTATATGATTTTTTCCCCAGAGAATCCCAGAATTCACTAGATTTTTGTGACGTTAAGTCATGCCGTCATGACGTAACGCCATAAAAACTTCTCTTATGATAGGACATGGATAGAGTTTTTTTTTTTTATCATTGCATCCTGCGTTGACAGACGCAGGAAATGATACCTGGAAAGTATATTTTGTAATGGATCAGGTTTATATTGAGATGGGTTCAGTAATGAGAAAGAAAATCCTAAATAAAGCGATCTGATAAATTCTAATCATACTAACGTCTACCTCGGCTACTGCTGTGCCTTGGCAGAGTGCTTTTTCTTAATTTGGAAAGTGGCATACAGAGTTTGAGAATGTAACACACCTTTATTGCCTTAACTGATTCAATTCCGTCTTTCCTTCTTGGATCATGCTTGCAGACAGTGTGGCGTGAAAAAAATGGACATAAAGAATGAATACAATAGACGTGAAACCCTTGATTTTCTCATTGTATTTCTATTTCTGTGTTCCCCCAATACCGTGGGTGCAAGAAATGAAAAAACAGCGAGAGGAGTTGGACTCACAGATGGTGCCCAGATTGCAGGGAGAATATTCAAAGGATTCCTTACAGTTTGAGAGCTCAGAGATGCTGCGGCAGTCAAGAAAAATTCGCTCAGATAAAATCTTACATATTATAAAGCACAATTAACGATTATTTCTGCAAAGCCGAGCTGCATTGCGCCTACTTTGTCAGGGGCTTAAAGTGCTTGTTGTGTGTGTGCGTGCTTTGTGCAGCAGCCTCTCAGGTTACTGAGGAATGCATTTGAAGTCAATCACAATGAAGCGTTCTATCTGCCCATGCAGCTTACCTGAAGGGGATCTCCAAACTGAAGTTCACTGGACCAGCTAGAAAATCGACCGAAAAACAAAACAAGAAAATCGCAGTTAATCCTCCACCAGCACTTTTTGGCTGTGTGTGTATGTGTGTGTGTGTGTGTGTGTGTTTGTGCGCACACGAGATGTGATTAGATGCGTCTACTACTCCGGCTGCTATTGTTACCTGACTTCCTGTGTCATACTGGTAGCTGAGGCTCATAGTCCCATTGTTCCCACATAGACACAACAAACACACACACACTGGTAGGCATCTCTCCCACCCTCACACTGGTCATGTAGTCTTCACACACACCTCACCTCACACTCATCGCTAGGCCGCTGCTATGTTGGCTCTATGTGATTATAAAAAATTATAATCTTGCATTTTTTTCATTCTGAATGAAAATCTCTATACACAGTGACTCACAGTTCAAAAATTAACTTGAAGATTGAGAGGGCGCCTGAGGAATGGAGGAAAAGTGTGCTGGTGCCAGTTCTCAACAACAAGGGTGATGTGCAGAGCTGCAGCAGCTACAGGCGTATAAAGCTGATGAGCCACACAGTGAAGATCTGGGGAAAGAGTAGAGGAAGCTAGCTTAAAAAAAGAGTGACAGGTTCTGAGCAGCAGTATAGTTGCATGTCAAGACAGAGCACAATAGATGAGATGTTTGCTTTGAGAGCGCCGATGGAGAAGTATAGAGAAGGTCAGAAGGCGAGGCATTGTGTCTTTGTGGATTCAGAGAAACTGCACCTCAGAGAGCAGAGGGAAGGATTGTGGGATTGCGTGAGAAAGTGTGGAATGACAGTCAAGTTTGTTGGAGGGGTACAGGATATATATGAGAGCAGTAGGAGTGACAGATGGGTTCAAGGTGGAGATGGGACTGCACAAAGGATCAGCGCTGAGCCCCTTCTCGTTTGTCATGGTGATGGACAATCCATGGAGTCTCCGTGGACTATGATGTTGATGGATGAAATTGTGATCCTTAGTCTTATCCTAGAGCAGGTGAAAATAACCTTTAACAGTGGAGGTGTGCGCTTGAGAGATGAGGAATGAAGGTCAGTCGCAGCAAGACAGAATACATGTGTGTGAATGAAAGGGAGGCAAGTGGAACGGTGAGGATGAAGGAGTAGATGCGAAGAAGGTGCAGCAGTTTAATTACTTGGGGTTAACTGTTCAGACCAAAAGGGAATGTTGAAAAGAGGTGAGGAAGCGAGTGCAGGCAGGATAATGGATCTATTGGTAGAAGGATGCTGGAATGGAGCTGCCTGGCAGGAGAAAAAGGTGAAAACCAAAGAGGAGTTGTCTGAGATGATGGACGTAATCAACAGGATAACTTCCATGATACTTTTCACTGACTCAAAGAATGTTTTATGTTATACTTTTAATGCATGAGGACTCTGCGTTCACCACCACAAATTCTTTTTCTTCTTCTTATTTGCCCATCCTCTGCATCCTTCTTCGTCACATCCCCCACTTTCTTGTCCCCTTTCACCACATCCTTGTATTCTCTCTTTGGCTTTCCACATTTTCTCCTGCCTGAGAACTGTGTCCTCCTCCCAACATATCCTCCATCCCTCCTCTGGACCACATCAAAACACTTAATGACAGGGCTAATAATATCACCCCTTCGTTTTCCTGCTATGTGAAGAGGCTTTGTGGTCTGGATGGAAGCCTCCTCTGGTCCGGATTCGGCCTGCAGTCTAGGATCAAATGTGTTCAAATGTGTAAAAAAAAACTCTGACGTCAGCTCAGTTCAGATTTCTATGAGTAACTGCAACCATTGCAACACCTCTCAGAGGACACACCTGAGCTCCCTTTGTCAGAACATGATCCCCACAATCACTTCAGCTTCAGTTTTTTTTCCATCAATTTTATGTTTTCTTCTCCCTTTTTTTTTTAAATTTCTTTTCAACAGAAGTATGCATAATTATATCTTCAAGCTCCCAGCTAGTTTTAAAGTGACTCCATTTGGCACCACCTCTCGCAATAGGAGTGTTTTATATGTTGCCAAAAACCAGGATTGCGTTGGCTCTTCAGATCCAGCAGAAAATGCCTGTCATCTTATGGTTTCCTTTTATAGAACCAAAATGCAATGGTGGAGGGAAATGGGAGCAACATACAGATGATTTTGGCCCGGGGTCATGCATGCGGTGTGGAGGAGAACTCGTTGCGTCTCGTTGTGGTTAGTTAGCTTTGTGGTGCAGGCAGAAACTACAGCTGTTTATAGCTTCAGAAATAAGAGGGAAAATACAGAGCCGACTCCAGTCGACGTCCCCAGAATCACATAAAAAAAAACCCCCGACACACAGATACAGTAGGACTGAGGGGCATTTGTGTGCGCATGCACAAGCAAAACCCGTGATTATACACATTCAGACACACAGACAGAGTAATTGCATGCAATGACGCACCACTGCCCGCCATACCGTGAATTCACACTTTAATATCAGCTCGTAAATCAAACATGTCAAGGCAAAGAGGGTGATTGCATATTACTGTTCAAGGCAAGGATAAACATAGACGAGGCACATTTCAACACACCACAGCTCCAAAACTCAGAATAAGCAGACTGGCCTCCGCAGCTCCAGTATGTCCTAGAGGTTGTTGGGGCCCCTGGGGTGGGCTCTGGTTCCGCCTTGAGGGTGGGGTGTGTGTTTAAGTATGTATATGTTTGTTTTTTGGAGTCACGCTAAATTTGAAAGGGGATAGCCTCCAGATAAGAAATGGAATTTAAGATGAAAGGGAATTGGGGCGAGGATGGGGATACGCTGGCACAGAGTCTGTGGATCCAGAGGGTTTGGGGGCAGGGGGGGAGAGGGAGGGATAAGATAGACAGGGGAGCTGGGGGAGGGACTGTTTTGATGTTGGTTTTTTAGGGGTTGTTTATTTGACGTTATGTAACACCTTTGCTTATGTAGCCAGGCCCCTTGTATCTTTGTGTGTGTGTGTGTGTGTGTGTGTGTGTATGTGTGTGTGTGTGTGTGTGTTTGTGTGTGTCTGGTGGGTTCCCACTGGGAAATGGGAATTTCTGTGAAAGGCAAAAGTTGCCCATAGCAACGGCCTTCATTGTGAAACCGTTCCTTGGAATACAGCACACACACACACACACACACACACACACACACACACATAGATGAACAAATACGCACACAGTGTTTGCTCTGACACATCATTCAATATTTCTCGCCACTTTCAAGGTAGGACATCTTCTGGCCTTCACACACATTTAAACCCTTAAAGCACACACACACTTTCCTCTTTCCTCTTTGTAAAGCCAATATCTTGGATGTGCTGAAGCCCCAAACAACTTCAAGTCAATTTCATTTTCATGAGGTACAAATAGCGTTTCAGGTCCACCTCATGCTGAGATGTGATGGACTTAGATTCTCGGGTTTCTAGATTCCATTATGCTTTTATTGGCTATTAAAGGCATCAGGTTTCCTCTGTCTGGAGCCTGGGAGGAGCCTGTGCTCCTGTGTGTGTGTGTGTGTGTGTGTGTGTACTCCTGTGTGTGTGTGTGTGTGTGTGTGTGTGTGAGTACTCCTGTGTGTGTGTACTCCTGTGTGTGTGTGCGTGTGTGTGTGTGTGAGTACTCCTGTGTGTGTGTGCGTGCAACCAGTAACACATTGGCTAACAAAGACACAGCTCTATAGGTCTTAAGGATGGGCTTAAGATTTCTTTGGGGATAAGATGGTGTTGGTCACATTTTCAGCAGTGGACTGTCTATATTCCAACACCTGAAGCAAAACCGAAGCCTTTGTTGTTGATTAATGTGTTTTAATCTGCATCTAGCTTCAAAATACAATGATGTATGAAGTATTCAGCTCCTCTACTTAAACACGCTAGACCCAGTTAATCCCCAAATAGCCCCAAAGCTCCTGCATTATACAAGCAATCCCCTTGATTGAACTCACTGTTTTCCATTAAAAAGCTCCCCCTAGTGAGTAAAATAAGACATAATACACAAGATAGATCTCTTCAAGTCCGTTCATATACACCACATTTGGACTGAATCAGAAATACACCATGGGCATCGCGGCAGCAGTGGGAATAAGAATTTTTATGATATCCTTGACTTTTCGGGTATTTAATAAGATCCATCAGAAGATGGTGTAGCCCCCAGTCGCCTGCGCGATTTTACAGATTGTATTTGCATTTATACTCAGCAGGAAATAAACTTAAAACAGATGGAAAGTTTCATGCATATGTCACATCAAGCAACAGAATACGCCCATCAGATTAGCAAGCTTTGCTTCATATTCAATTTTATACCTACATAGACCTTAGTGTGAGGAAGAACTGGGTTGATTTTGGGAAAGGTCGGTTGTATATTTTTCGCGAGCTTTATCTACAATACTTTTCAGGTCATAGTTTCTCAACCGCTGGTCGGATTTAGTCCAAATTTGGTGCATATGAATCAACTGGAGGAGATCTATCTTGTCTTTTTCTTCTTTCCTCTATCGGCTGCTCCCTTTTGGGGTCACACCAGGAGATCTTCTGTTTCCATCCACAGTTACGGCAGTTACTTTGCTGGCTAACAGTACCAGTGACGGTATGTGTTAGCCTTAGCCCCGACGGATCTGGTTTGAAAATGAGTTTTAATTTTCCGTATTTTGATTTGGCACAGGCTTTTACGCCTCCTCCTTTATCCGGGCTTGGCACCGGCACGCGAAGGACACTGGTTTGTCACCCTGTTGTAGCTGGGTTGTGGAGATCTATCGTATATTTATCACATTTTACTCCAATAGATTACATTTTACTAACTAGGGGGAGCTGTTTTACGAACATAACTTCACATTAAATAGAGGAGTTCAATCCGTTGGATCGCTTGTACAACACAGGGGATTGGGGAGATACCCTTGAGCATGGGGACCAAAGCAAATAGGCCTAGTTCAAGTCTCCCAATGATATATTGTTATAAATCCATAAAGAGAAGGCGTAACGGTTTTAAAATGAGTCAACAGTGTATGTGAATGTGAATATCTTGCTATAGGATTTTTCCACCTGCAAATACTTGAAATGCATCTTTTCTCTGCAGAACAGGTGGAGGGTTCTTACCTGCATGCATCTGATACCAGTATCAGCTGACCCTGTGTGATTGGGGAGGGTGATTGCGGCTTTTTCAGCTTTGCAAAGATGTGAAACTGACGTCCAAAGAAAGTGAGTGAGGTGGATGAAGAGAGAGGAGGGGGATCAGCCTCAAAGCGAAACGAACGCTGAGGTCAATCACTTCAGAGCTTCATTCCCTCAGCGATCCACAGCTTATTTCGCTCACCTGACCCTGAGACGACCACCGTGCACTTACTTTTTCTCCACACAGCTTTAGAAGAAAAGGCAAGGATTAAGGTGCAGGCAATGAGCAGGGAGGAGACGTTGAAATGATCAGCCTGTTCTCAACAGAAAACGATCCCTTAGAGACCGTTGGAGGCATATTTCAGACTCTGCAGGTTTAGCTCTCAGGTAGCTAGCAGATCAAACTAAAACTTGCATCATCTACCAAAAATTGTATTTATCATAAAAGTACCTGTTGTTTTTACGTCAATAGATTACTGATTTTTGGACTATTGGCCAGCTATTATAGCACATGCATTGGGAAAAAAGTTGCATTTTTTTTGACTATGTCAGCTCCAAACTCTGACATAGTCAGCGCCATGAAATTGGGAATCGATTCATTCAGGGGACCTTTGTGAGTCTGGAGTCTCTAACAGCTCTAACAGCTGTTGGTTAGATCGCCAATAAAATAGTTTCATACGTTCATGCTTCTCTCTGGATTAACTCTAAAAACTATATGATCCTCTAATTTTTAAACTAGTGATATTATGGTCCGATTAAGTCCATATTTGGTGAATGAGAATCAACTTCAGGAGTTCTATCTTTTATCCGTCATACTTTACTGACTTTGATTTTCAGACATAAATTCTTCTCAGATTTAATCCAGATTTACCTCCTATGAATCGCCTCAAGGTTTATTTTACTTGTATTTGTCGTATTTTACTGTATTTTTTCAGATTTCACTCGCCAGGGCAGCTTTTTTTTTTCAGAAATCTATTCGTAAAACCTATTTAGTATATTTAATCTGTCCAGACCGACTTTCTTCATTGATTATTATTGAAGGAAATATGCCTGATATCCTTTTCAACAAGCGCCTCGAGTGTGAAGATTTGGTGCTTTTGTCAAATATCAAATGGGAGGTTGATATGTTTTGGTTTTATGGTGATGACATCTGTTTTTGTGAATTTTGAAATTAGCATTTGGCACTATTACTAGATTGTCTAGTCTAATAATGATAATTACCTCCATCGCAGTGTTTCAATTATATTTTTATGCAGATTCTGATACAAAAAGGGAATGGACTTTCTCTTACATTACCAGATTTGGTGTTTTTTGACATATCACACCAAATCTCTTTTTGTTAAATCATAAAATAAACAGAAGTTTAGAATAATGGTGAGGTCACGGAGCCTTGGCTCCTCTGCTGCTTCCCAGGCTCAGCATCATTCCTTACTGTCACGTAAGCGGAGGCTGAAGGAAACATCTCTCCTCAAAGGCTTTGAAGTTGCTCTGCCAAAATCCCAGCTTTAGATCAACTCATTAACTATGCTCCTCCTGGACTCACAGACTGACAGATGTTCCCCATGCAAATAATGCTGCGTCCTCTCAGACACACCTCTGTGTGTGTGTGTGTGTGTGTGTGCGTGTGCGTGTGTGTGTAATCTGCCAAAGTGGTTTGTCTTGGAGATGAAATGACAAACAACCCAGTCCTTGGTAATGGATAAGTCTAATCTCTGGCATCTGTGTCTTTCTCAGGGACAGCCTTGGTCGCCGTCTATCGATGATGAAGGTTCAACGAGAGACGAGTTCTATGATGATGAGGACCTCTACTCAGGCTCCGGCTCTGGCTGTAAGTGTGTGTGTGTGTCTTTCAGTGTGTGTGTGTTTGTGTGTGTGAGGTCACACATGAATGTTCTGATTCTTTCAAACTCAACAGCTGCTGGGTTCCAATCTTGTGACCCTGAAGCCCCCTGCCCCCCATCCTGGAGTTGTGGCTAGCCTGTTCAGCATGCTCATTTGCACAAACACAAGCACACAATCACACACACACAGTCACAAACCCACGATTGACCTGACCGATTATAGATTTATTTAAAAAAACCTCTAAACACAGACACACCTTCACAAACAAGCAACGGCAGGGTTCCATTCCCGCGATTTCGTTTACAGTAATCAGATTATAGTGCACACAGATTAGGGAATCACACGCACACTGTCGGTTGTGTGTGCACGTAGGGGGCGAGTGTATGTCTGTGTTCAAGTGAACTTGGCATCTGTGTGCTTCGGAATTACCTACTCAACGTCAATCACACGGCTGTAGTCCAGGCTGATTTTCTGATCTGGCTGTGAAGCTTGAACGGGGCTCTCCTTATTAAGTTTGACTCATTGAGGGCCTTCCTCAGTTTAGGCTCCGCGCCACTGGAGAGCACACTCCAAATAAATTACAATTCAGAGCAGGAGTGAGTAGAGGGGGCTACCCCTCTGGTAGGGAATTGCTTTATCTCAAACCGCGGTATGGAGCTGTTTGATCCAAGGAGGAAAAAACCTATTTTCCACAGACGGATGTGCGTTTTGTGCCGCTGCAGCCTCAGAATGGGACATCCTGAGACGTCTGATAATTCTAACAGGAGCTTCATTGTTCAACTCAACATTTTGTTATCCTCTCCAGCTCCTCTCTCAGCCTTCATGTCTTTGTGCCTGTAAATTCAATTTGTTCCTCTTTCAACCCCGGCAGCATCAGCGCTATAACAAAATGAAAGGTGGTTTAATGCTATAATGAGATTTAAGATCAATCATTCAGCTCCTCTTCTCTTCTTCTCTCTTCTATTCTCTTCTCTTCTTCTTCATGTGCATTAACCTCATCTTTTCCAGATCATTTCCATAAAAATCTCCAAATCTAAAATTCTAAAATAAAATAAACACCTTACTGTCATTCCTGACAGAAAGCATTTTTATTGCCGGGAAGCCCCACAATCCAATGCTTCTTAAAACCAACCCCTCTGATTGATATACTCAAATTAAATTTACGCCGTAAAAATTGAATGCTAAAATTACGATAAAATAACAACTGTTGAATGGCTGCAGTAAGAAACGATAAAATGAGTATTACGGTAAAAATACAAACTGTTGATAAAATAACTGCAATTTAACTGAGAAATACATTATTGTCACAAGCAGGAAATAACTGTTTGAGTATTATTCTTTCTAAAAAGAAATAATAAAAAAAAGTTTTCGTAAAAAAAAAAAAAAATAAAAAAAAAAGCCTTAGTGAGTGAAATACGAACTATTGAGGAAAAAAACATTATAAACAAGATAAATCTCTTGGAGTCGATTCACATGCAACAAATTTGGACCAAATCGGACCAACTATTGAGAAATTAGGGCCCAAAAATTCTGGATTTAGAAGCTCCCCCTAGTGGCAGAGATATGCAACTGACCGATCCCAAAACCAATCAAATTCTTCCTCGCATGAACGTTTATGATGGTACGAAATTTGAAAATTATCCATGAAACAATTTTTGAGTTATATGTTATATATAACATCCCAGATTTTTCTGGGATATATGTATAATTATATATATAAATTCTCTATCTTTAGTCGGCCACCAGCAAAACTGTTGGTGGCACATTCAAGAACTCACTCCTACTTTCTAACACCTATATTTCTGTTCCATCTTGCTGTTTTACACAGCTGAGCTCACAATCTATTGGAATCGTTCCCATATCCAATTTATTTTCCATTCCCGCTGTAAGGCGGTGAAACAAGCAGAAAATAATCATTTGATTGCGGCTCTGATTGCAGTAGTCAGCAGTCAGAAAAAACACTACTTTATGACCCTGTAATCATTTGGCAAAAAAACAGAGCTGCTCTGCTGTACGTGCCTGGCTGCAGTCAGTGCCAGAATTGGACCAGAGAGGGTGCCACTGTCTTAACTTAGAAGTCGCCATGACATGAAGATCGCGGATATATTTATGCCGACCCATTTTAAGCACATGTTGTATTGACATTTAAAAGTAATCATGTGGAGAGAAACAAAAAACCAGCCGCTCCTTTACAGGTTTCGACATGTCTATTTTCATCCCTGCCCAGCAGGTCCTCCAAATTTACCGAAGAGCTATACTTAAGCGCTCGTCTACCTCTCTGGCTGTACTGCACAGCCCTCTACCGAGATATCATTGTTTTTTTCCCTACCCACACATTTATTCTCATCCGCAAAAAAAATTTTCAGAAGAGAAAAATTGATTTTGTGTAGATGGGAGTTCGGATCATAGTGTTTTTAATTAAAACCGTCTCCAGGCCATCATGAAAGGAAATTGTCAACATCTCTCCGCCCTGGAATGTCCTCTCTGACTCGTGACTGTATCTTGTCAAATTAAGGAAAATAAAATGTCCCAGCACTGTTTGAAAATATCTTCCTGTTGCTGATATATTGCGGTATATTTACTGAATCTGCACTGGGATATTTATTCTAATTAATGTCCCACAATGAAAACATTAGTTGTACCCTGGGCATGTGCAGCGCTGTAAGTAAAAAGTCCCACAGTTTCATGAATCACATCTTAATGATTCATTCAACTCTAAGCCTGTCCGCGATGATCCGCAACGTCAGCGATGTATAATCCTCTGAAATCTACTATCTTACTATTCAATGGAGAAGAAATTCTAACACTGCTCAGAAAAATTAAGGTAAAACTTCAACTTGACGCATCAAATATACAAGTTCAACAAAATGACATAACAACGGCCAAGTTAAACCAAAATCATGAACCCACTGAGAGGATTCTTAATGACAGACAAAATCAAAATGGAAGAAGTGACGGTCCGATCAAACTTGATTGAATTTGATGATGACGCCCTGGACGTGGTCCTGATAAGACAGCTGATGGTGTCCTCCTCCCAGACTTGGATTAGGGTATCAGTGAGCTCCTGGACAGTTTGTGGGGTCCCCGAGGTTTTGGATTAGATTCAGGTCCGGGGAATGTGAGGACCAGTGAGAAACATCAGTACCTTCATCATCCAGGACCTGCGTAGACACTCCGGCCACGTGAGGCTTGACATTGTCCTGCACCAGGAGGAACCCAGTGTCCACTGGACCAGTGTAAGGTCTGACAGTGGATCCGAGGATTTCATCCTGGTACCTTACAGCACTCATGGTACTGTTTGCTAACATGTTGAGGTCTGTAGGACCCTCCAAAGATCTGCCTTCCCAGACCATCAATGACCCATCACCGTCTGTGGCCCCCACCTACAGAACCAGAACCTTTTGGGTTTTTTTCCTGCTGTCCACCTGTCAGCCACATATTCCAGACGTTTAAAAAAAAAATTTTTTTTTAAATCTATGATGATTAGATGTTTCCTTTATTTTTTTTGAACAGGGTATATTCGGAGAAATCAGGATTGATTTCAAACAGAGCCACGGTTTTAGTTTCTGATTAGCTTTTTGTGTTTTTGCGTGTGTGGGCGGGGAGCTGAACGAGAAACGGGACACTTGACTGATGGAGACATGATTTAATTTTTTACTCCTGGCCGGTTGTTGTTCAATCAAATCACTTTTTAATTAAAATAATCTCCCCTTTCCTCTTCAGTTCCTGACATCAGAGTGAGGCCGACATCAGCGGGTGTGTTCTTCACCACTGAAGAACCCTTCCTTCTCTCCACCACCCAGGCCACCAGTCCTGCCCCCTCTGCCTCACCAGCCGCAGAGCCTAGCCCGAACCCAGAGGACCCCGCCACCACCCTGCTGCCCACAGAGGCCGATGGAGAGAGTGGTTTGTTCTGGGAAAGAGAGCTGGAGAGCAAGAAAGAGGAAGAGAAGGAAAGAGAGAAGGAGCAAGAGAGGCTGAGGGAGTTGGAGATGGAGAAAGAGAGGGAGAGACAGTTGGAGAGGGAGAGAGAGAGGGAAAGAGAGAGGGAGCGGGTTCGGGAGATGGAGAGAGAGCGGGAGAGAGAGAGGGAAAGGGAGAGAGAGAGGGAGCGGGAGAGAGAGCGGGAGAAAGAGCGCGAGAGGCAGAAAGAGCGTGAGCTGGAAAGAGAGAGAGAGCTTGAACGAATCCGGGCCGCCGCCATGACCACCTCCGCCCCTGGATCTATTACTAATGCCCCTCTGGTCACATCCAAGCCTGCAGTCAGCACTGCTGAAAGCGCCCGGCCCTCTGCTGGTGCTGGTGATATCAGCACCGCAGAAGAAGAAGAGGATGTCTACCTGTCACCTGAGCCCACTTCCATTTTCAAAGGCTTCGAGGTGGAATCCACCACAGAGGAAGAGACGCCAGCAACGGCAGAGACCACGCCTGAACCTTCGACAGATCTAACTGCCACCACTGTGAAGACCAGGGTCCCCTTCAGACCCAGGGTTCCCACGGCGACAGCCACTCAGGCGGCACCACCAGAGAGAACATCCCGCCCACAGCAGCCCACAACCTCACAGGTGAGACCAGTCAGACACCTCCCACTATCATTTAATGGTGGCTGTGGGCCCCCGCGACCCTGAATTGGGTAAACGGTTACGGAAGGATTCATCTGGTAATAAATAGGTTGGTCTCAACGCGTGTCTGCATCCAAACAAAAATAAGATCCGAGATCAGATCTTTTCCCGGTTAAAAACTTGGCAAATTGAGGATTTAACAAAAGAATATCTGATCCCAGAATAATCTGACTGGGAATCTGATAACAGCTTACTTGCTGTGCTGAAATCACTCATTTCAGTCTGTACCTGTAAACATTTGTGCGATAATAACCCAACAAAACACCCGACTGCCGGTACAATTCTGGCAGCTCAATTATTTACAGACCGGAGACATTTCTCTGATTGGTTCGCCTCTGGTTTTTTTTACAGCCGTAAAGCTAGATGCATTAAGATTTGTCTGGTTTTCCACATTGTAATTAAGATTCCAGACTTTATGAAGTGTGTATATGTGTTGGACAAGCTGCAACTTTCCACCAATCAGAGCAGACAGAGGCTCACTGTTTAAAAAGCAGAACATGCGCCATGGAAAATCTGCATGAGTCGAAGTAAAGCAGCTTCTTGGAACAAGTTGGATCACATCAAATTCAAATTTGGTGCCATTAATCTGTCATTTTTGCTCTTTGTCAGGAGGGTAACAATGAGGTGGGCGCTGCAGGGCCAAGCGGAGATTTCGAGATCCCTGATGATCGGCGTAATGATATCGGTCGGGGCGTACTGCCAGTGGATCCTGATCTGATTGGCAACACGGTGGATGGAGGAAGTTCTGCAGCACAGCTGCCTCAGAAGAACATTCTGGAGAGAAAGGAGGTCTTGATAGGTAGGTATCCGTCTGCTAATTCTATTTTAACAACCTTTGCATGTATTTTTCCAGGTCATCCAGCTTTCTGTCTCTCCGCCATACTGCCATTGTGTCGTATAAACCACTTGGTAGTCACCTTTTAGAGAAACAAATTACATTCCCCCGTTGCCTCCTGTATTCTTTCCTTGCTTACCAGGAGCTGCTCAAATAAAGTAGAATAACTGGAGCTGATGTAGTGCAAACCATTCATCAATGTGCTACTTGGCCCTGTTTGACCCGTTGAGAACAAGAACAATCCTCTTCTTGGGTTTTCCAATCCCTCCTCTTCTCCCGTCTTTATTCTCATTTTCCCCTTGTGAAAATCCAATATCCCTCCCAAGTGCCCCCCGCTCCTCATCCCGAAGGAAGAGCTGCTGTAGAAAGTAGGGGAGCAGCTAACTTTGCGTACCTGACTGGCTCTTTGTCTCTCCTTCAGCTGTTCTGATTGGTGGAGTGCTGGCGGTGGTTTTCGCAGATTTCCTGGTCATTGGTAAAGAGCAGGAGGCAACAGGCTTTAGATTATCTGTGTGGTAGAAGCAACATTCAATTGTACATATCTGGTCCGTACGTTCATATATAGTTGTGTACATGTGTAGTTTATAGAGTTTGTTTTATCTGTAGCCATTTAACATGACTATAGATAACGCAATTCTAGTGGTCCGAATTAACCTCTGTAAAAAATGAGTAGAACGAGATGCAAAAATGTCTTAATGGTCCATACCCACGATTTTTAATTCAAATTATTCACAAAAATCTAACCTCCATCTCAAGTAACACAGTAAAAAACAACAACATTACATTCTTAACATAAAACATTGAAAATCCTGCGATTAGAAGGTAACTGAAGAATATTTCCAGTAATATCTTTTGTTTTTGGTTCACCTGTTTGAGTAGGAACTCGGCAGTGGTGAATATTAGCGTGCTAAACACTTGATGCGAAACACAAAGAGCAGCTGAGGCTGGAATGCCATTTGTCATGAACCAGACATGTTTTATTTAATGGTGACATAAGATAATAAATATATGGACAATCCAAGTCGTGAAATTCATTCTGAGATGGACGTAAATGTGGGTAATTTCATGACGGTTCACTCGAAAGCTGGGCCAATATGCTGGAACGACTCACATAGTCATCCATAGAGCCATGCTGGTGAAGAGCATTTCCATAGTGACTGTAATAAATATAGTATGGGTTCACGGAAAAGCAGTTTTTATAAAAAAAATTGCGAAGGATGCCCATGAAATTATACAAGTCATATTTTTTATAACCAATATAAACGTGGTAAAAGCCGCACGTACGGCACATAAAATGCATAGAAAAACCACTGCTTTCATTTTTTTGGTTACAAAGTTACCATGATAAATGCTGTGGAAAGGTCAGAGTAGTGAATACCTCAGCAGGGACAGTGCATAATGGAAAGTTCTGCTATTTTAAATACCTCCAACCTTTGCAGTACCGTTGCAAGTAAAAATGGATTTAACAGAATTTGCACCTCCCACACAGCAAATGGAAACAGTGTTCCACTCGCGTTTTGGAAAATAGCCGGTTTTGTTTTCATTTTGGCATCAACACTAAATATTTTAATGAGGACATTATTTCTTCTTATTTCTTTTTGATAGTCCCTCATTAATCTGTCACACCCAGCAATGGTTCAAGGTCCAGCTGCTTTCAGATTGGTTAAAGCGACCACATTGAGCTAAAAATAGCACTTTGAGATTTGATCCAAATGTAAAGTGCATTATAAATTAAATGTATTATTATTATTATTATTATTAAAAAACTATATAGCACCGCACGGCTGGAATTTAGAACATTTACACGCACACAAAATGAATTTTGGCACATTCAGCTTCATCACGCTTCACTGAGCAACTAAGTCATGGCCGAGCATGTGTTTATAGGATTTAGACTCCTGTAGTACAAACCCGTAGCTCTAATGTTGATCTAATGTTTGAATATACAGAGCCCTCTCAGAATTACTGTCCTTTTTTTTAAAAATTAAAAAAAAAGAAAAAGTTATTGCAAAAAAATATTTTTATTTTCTACACGCGTGATCTCCACTTCAAATTATTCACAAAACTATAAACTCTAACTCGAGTAAAAAAAAAAAAAATTTAATTCTTAACACAAAATAAATATTTTTCTCCAAAACACAATTATTGACACAGAGCATTTAATATCCACAATGAGAGTCTCGTTATGTAGCGCGTGTTGAGGTTTGATGATACATGGAGAGGAACTGAAGAGGTGGAGGCTTGTGGATACTTTGGTTTTTGGTGTACTATGGTCTCCTCTGACCTCTGACCTTGTTCCACTGAAAGTACCAGTGGTGTTTGTCAAACTGAAGGTGTTTTACTTTAAGGGTGGATGACGGCAGAGATTTTTTTCTTGCTACCCTCCCAAACAGCTGGCGTTGGTGTCGGTGCCATCTGATGGTGGTTAGGGAGACTTTCTGACCCCAAAATTCAACTGACCTCTGACCTCTCTAGCTATAATCCTTGGAGAGTCTTTTTTCAAGTCGAACCCTCCTCCTCACAGTGTATTGGGCAGTTTGTAGACACATCCTCTTCCTGGCTGATGATTTTTTTTTTTTGGGGGGGGGGGGATTTTAACATCTCAGGTCTCCATAAGCTTCTTGATTAGATTTGAGAGACTAATAAATATCTACCTTTTATTAGTCCCACAATGGGGACATTTCCAGTACTACAGTAGTACATAAAATATAAATAAGAGAAGGTATAAAACTGAAAATAGGATGAAGTATAGAAAATATGTAGAATGCATATCTCCATATGTCAGAGTATCAGGATAAATACAGGTTCAATAAATCAGGGTAATACTTTTCTTATCTCCATTGCCAGATTTGTGCAGCTCTTCAACTTTTCTTCGCACATCATTGCTGTGTTCTCTGGTCCTTCCCAATGTGAAGAATGTCAAAGAATCAGGCCTGTGTCGCCTCATATTTATACCGCAGTAAAACAGGAAGTAATTGTTCACCATTGCTGAGTTCCTACTCAAACACGTGAACTTAGAAATATAGAATAGGACTGTAAGAATATTTACAGTATTCTTACAGTCCTAAGAATACGTAAGTAGGCTTCAGTTGCAATTATTGGCAACCTTAGACACAAAGTGCAGCTGAGTTAACGGTTGGATTTTTGTGAATACTTTGAGTAAAAGATTGGTATTGGTATACCACTAAAGACAATAAAGACCTTTCATTGCATGTCAATAATTCTAGAGGGCTCTGTATGTGTTTGTCTGTAATTTAACGTATAATTCTCAGGGTTTTATGGACATTCATCCTCCCTTTCTCCTTTCCCTCAGCCGTGATAGTTGGTGGAGTGGTGGGCGCCATGTTTGCTGCCTTCCTGGTGATGCTGCTGGTGTACAGGATGAAGAAGAAGGACGAGGGCAGCTACACACTGGAGGAACCCAAGCAGGCCACGGTCACCTACCAGAAACCAGACAAGCAGGAGGAGTTTTACGCATAACACTTATATGCCAGAGAGACACACCACACCGAGGGAGAGAAAAAGAGCGAGAGACAGAAGCGAGAAAGAACTCTAAGCCCCTGCCCTCCGCCTCCTCTTCTTCTTTGTTGCTTCCCCCCTCATCTGCTCGCCTCTCCTTATCCCTCTCTCTTCTTATCTCCAAAACACTTGAGAGCGCCTGTCTTTCTTCGGACTTGGAACTTTTGGTTGTTTTGTTTAGTTTTTTTTTGACGAAAATGGAAAAAAAAAAAGTGGACAAAAAAGGAAAAAGAAAAAAAAAATTTCCAAATATATTCTGAAAAAGATAACATACACCTGAGATGTTTTTAAAGTAAATGTTGTTATTAATATTCTACAGATTCTATTGTTCTGTATGTAATGATATGATTATTTTGTAAAAAAAACAACAACAACAACAACAACAACGAAACACAAGTTCTTATCCTGTGTTTTCTAGCACAAAAACATGTTCCTCTTCTGAGCAAATGAGAAGGCAAGAATGAAAAGAAGTGAAAGGGGTGGAGCGAGCTGAACAATATAAGAAAAGAATAAGAGAGAAGTGGGCTCGATTCTTGCCCCCCCCCCCAAAAAAAAAACATATAGAGCATCTGGTTGGCCGCACAGAGCTGAGGGTCAAAAGGTGAGAGGAAGGGGTCTCTTTTGTGCCTTCTGGTGCTCAAAGACACACATGTACACATCAATGCAGACACATAAACACACACGCACATGAAACACACATGCTTGTGTCGGCTTCAAGGTGGCTCTGACCTCTCTCTCTGTGCTCGGCCAAGCAGAAAACAGGCGATCAAACCTCGACGTGTTTCACAACGTGGAGACGCCGCGCTGGAAACGAAGGCTGGTCAGTCTGCTCCTCTAAGCTGTACAAAGACTAGTTACGGATAGTAATAATAACCAATAATATATCATTGTTCTGGGCTGGATGGTGAATAATAATGATAATAATAATAATAATTATTCCTAAACAGGCGGATGTATGTTTAGCAGTTTAAAAAAAAAAGAAGAAGTCTATATGTAAATATCAGTGTATCCTCTCTGGTATCACTAACCATCTGCATGATCATGAAGAATTTTTATTCATCACATTCGTCATCACTTTAGATGAGCTGTGCTCTCCTCAGCCACACACAGACATACTCACAGACACACACACAGACACACATACACACACACACACAGACCTGCAAACTGCTGTGCATTTAAATACACCGTACAGACTTTAAATATATTGTAAATCATATCCTTCAGACACGTATCAATCAATCAATCATCATTATCAGACCTGTCATTGTGATTGTCACTCGTCATACGAGCAAATCAGGGGGTTTCGGTACGTAGTGGAGTAGTTCTGGATGGGTTTCTGGTTGGTTTAAGTTTGGTCTGTTTGTGTAAAAGCACAACTATGTGTCCAATCATCATCACACCCTTCATCATATTCTGTCCCCCTGACATAACACCTTATGCATGACCCCGCGTTCTTTTTCTTCGACCATCGGTTCTCCAACGGACGGGGCGGCCTCTGGTAAACAAGAGAGGCGAGTCTGTGGGAAAAGACAAAACAAAAACAAGAATCAGCCGAGGAAGTAGCTCCCGCCTGCACGTCCCATTCTTTGTCAAATAGACTTTGAATTTGTCTTCATGGAGACAACTTGAAACTGCTGTACGTCAGGGAAGGGGACAAAAGGGAAAAGGGGTGAGGTTTGGGTACGGGATGGGGAATGTCAGGAGACAGGAGTTCTGTGCTTCTATCTAAGAGATTGTAACAATAACCACACCAGTGTGACTGGGCTAGTAGCTTCTATTATACTCAGTACTGTAGAACAAAAATGCATGGGAGTCAAAACTATACTAGTCTGGGTGTGTGTGTGTGTGTGTGTGTATTTGCATATGTGTGTCTATGTGTATGTATGAAAGAAGAAGAGAGGTGAATTAAGTTGGAATGTACTGTGGTTGAGTGTGTGTTTACCTTCTCCAGCAGTTCTCACGCTCTTCCACAGACAGGTAACACACCTCTTCCCCTCCTTTGTGTGTGTGCGTCGCCAGCCTCCTCACCTGGGTGAGAATGTGTGTGTCTACACCTGATCTGACCCCATCACCTGTATGTGTGTCTGTGAGCGCTTCACCTTGGTATTTCACAGCATACTTTTGTGTACGCTGCCTAGCCTGGTGTGTGTGTATGTGTCTGTTTGATCTGTTCGCTGCAGAATGAGGGGCAGCTGCTGCTCCACAGTGACTTCCACACACAGACACACACAGTCTTTTCACTGTCCGTCCATCTGTCTGTCTGCCGCAGGACACGTGGATGGACATCACGCCACCTCTCACAGGCAGGAATGATCTTGACACGAACTGTCTTTTCTAAAGTGACTGTCAAATTGTAAACATGTGTGTGGGTGTGGGTGTGTGTGCACCCATCTAAGCCTGCGTAGCCAAATAAGGTGTGTATGTGTGTGAGAAGAGGGTGAATTTCTACGTGTGTGACTGTAGCTATGAATGCGTGTGCGTGTGTTTGCTTGTGTGTGATTGTGTGGAGCCTGATGGAGGCTACACTACTCTATGTTTGCTGTTCCCATTCCTGTTTTTATACATTTGCATTTTTTTAAGGCTGAGTTTCTGTCATTGGCTGAGTGTGCGAGAGGAGGCGGATCCTCCACGCCACTGCCCTGTCACTAATCTGCCACTCTGTTCCAAATAAAAAAAACCTGATTGGGTAAACCTGGTCTGTCTCATTTTGATTTTATAATTATATCGACGTGAAATTCCCAGTGTGCTGTTTTTCAACACTTCTTTGCATAAGTGGAAAATATGTCTTGACAGTATATCACCTTATGGTAGTTCCATTAACTTGTTAAACAGTTTAAAACTAGAAATATACTGTTCGCCCTGACACCTAAAGGCCCCCGCAGAAACCTCTGTTGTACAAGCAATCCCCCTGATTGAACTCAAACTAAATGTGAAGTTATGTCCGAAAAACAGTGTAGTTTAGTAACGGAAGCTACCCTCCCCATTTATCAGGGCTTTTCCAGCACTATTAGATTAAAATCTGATATAAATATCATATATTCCTTTCAATCTTTTATAAATACAGATTGATCTCCTCGAGTCGATTCATATGCACCAAATTTGGAAGTTAGGGCTGAAAAACAGCGTTTTTGTGAAAAAAGAAAAAAGGAAAAACGTTTTCTCTAGTGAGTAAAATATCATATAAAAAGATAAAGAACCTTTGGTTGATTCATATGCACCAGATTTGGACCAAATCGGACCAACCTTTCGCAAAATGAATAAATTTCTTCCTCGCACTGATGTCTATGTGTGTATAATACTTGAAAATGATCCCTGAAATAGTTTCTGGATTATTGTTAGCACAAAGTTTCTGCAACATCGACGATTATTCCATATAATCCCAATACTTCTGGAGGATGTAATTAGCCGTTATGCTTTCTGAGCACTGTACAGTTAGAATCATTCAATCCCCATTTTCAGAGTAGGTTTATTGGAAAAGAAGAAAAAAAAAGTCATCTGTTTGCAATAACCAAATCACATGAGAGCAATTAAGTAGCTCAAGATAAACAGCTTTACTTTTCCACATTGAACACAAAATGCTTCTTTTGTTCATTACTGCATTTTAAAATAGCCTGGAACTGCATTCCTCTTAAGATGAGCATTGTTAAACCATTCTGTCGTCCTTCATGCACTTACCTTAGCAGTCAAATCTTAATGGTTTGTTTTCCACCTAAATTTACTTTTACAAGAGTTCCATGCTGGAACGACATGATGTTCTCCACTGCTGACCCCTAAAAACACATAAGGTCACTCCAAAAGCTCCAACCTTATCAGATAAGCTACGAAGGTTTTTGGATCCTGTTATGTGGATCAGTGTGAAAAAACATATGTTGATTGGATTTTTTGGTTTTCCATCCAAAAAATCCACCTAATGAGTAAAATATGATACATTATAGTGAAAAAATATATTAGATTTTTTTATCTTAGTAAAAAAAGATTTTTTTGCAAAAAAAGCTCCCTTCACTGAGTGAAATATGAACAATTACAGTAAAACATGGCAAACGCAAGTTAGATCTCCTTGAGGCGGACCATGTGAGGTAAATTTGTTACCTCACAAGTTATTTTTGAAAAACAGTGTTTTTCATAAAAATATGAACCAGTAGGGTAAAACATGACCTTTTCAAGATAAATCTCCTCAAGTCAATTCAAATGCACCAAATTTGGACTTATTCAGACCAAGTGTTGATAAATTATGGCCAGAAATACCTGTATTTTTGAGATAAAGTTCCCCTAGTGGTGGAAATATTCAACTGACCTTTCCCAAAATGGTAAATGGACTGTACTTATATAACGCTTTTCTAGTCTGCTTGACGACTCAAAGCGCTTTATATTTTGAGCCATCATTCATGATGGAGGCGCCACATGCTCATCAGAAGTGGTAACCGTTCACGCCATCATTCAAAGATCAATGGTACCGCCATTGGGAGCAACTTGGGGTTCAGTATCTTGTTCAAGGACACTTCAACATGTGGACCGCAGTTGCTGGGGATCGAACCACCGACCTTCAAATAAGTGGATAACCGCCCTACCAACTGAGCCGCCGTGGCCCCAAAATCAATCCAGTTCTTCCTCGCACTAAGGTCTATTGAAGAATACAATTTGAAAATGATCCATGAAACAGTTTTTGAGTTATAGTGTTAATATGAGAGGTCTGTGGCGGCGACGATGATGATTCCAAATGTCCAACTTTTCAGGGATATTATTATTCCAAGGAGACCTCGAACTCCGGTTGGGTTTAAGAAAAGTTCTGGAATATTAAAGAACTGGGGTTCTTGAGAAATGGGCAAAGATTGTTCAGAAATGCTGCCAGGAGCTTTTTTGTGGTCATAGCAGCAATCCAAGCAGGATATGTAAATACTTTTCGAATAAACCTAACATATAATAGTGTTGAATAATAATTTGGATCCCATATGTAAGTGTACGCCATCATTTCCGTGTTCCCACTGGAGAAATAGTTAGATTTTGAGGGGAATTATTCAATTTCTTTCCTAGAGTTGGAAGAGAAGATGAAGGTGCAGCCAGCAGCTGGTCAGCAGTTGTTTGCCAGGGCCTAAAGCTTTAAAGATGGCGGTTGATGGTTTGTTTCCTAAGCTTGGCTCACAGGCTTCTTGCTGTTGCCAGAATCTTCTCATCTCAAAGTGAATAAATCAAAGTATTCCTTTAAATACCACACTAACACCAGATTTCTCACAGCAGCTCTTCTTTTGGCACTGAGACCCCGACCGGCGCTCCTGTTTTTTATGTAAGTGAAACCTCATGTGACCTGGGAGTACGCGTCTTTGGAGCAGCATGTGAATGATAAAAGCAGAGATCTGATCCCTCCACCAACAACACTGACCCAATAACCTAAACCAGAAAATAGTTTTCTTATCTTCCAGCCCTCTAAGCAAATTCTGTCAGCATTCGGGCCCCTGAAAGAAGAAACAGCTGCACTGAAGAGCGGACATGATAATTGTTTTCCTTTTTGTTATAACGATATATTGTTATATAACTGCCATGCACTATGGTACACTGTAAAATCTGACATGTTAATTTAACTTAAATTAAACCGTTTACATCAAGAGTTATAGGTGACTGTAACTGGATTTCCTTAGTTAACGAATAACGTTTCTTCGAGGAGCTTTTTCTTGGCCATTTTAAGTGACATTAACTTGATATTTTCAGTTAATGAATCAATAATTTTTAACCCGTTAATGTCCTGCTCAGCTGTTTGGTCGAGCACATTTGAGTCAATATTTCTTCTCAAAAAATGTGACTGAACCTGTGTATAGTTTAACAGCACGTTTACGCCAAATAATAATGGGCCAATTATGGAGCCCTGGGGTACACCACAGGCCAATGGGGCCATTAGGGAGGAGACATTATTAATAATAATAATAATAATAATAATAATACATTTAATTTATAATGCACTTTACATTTGGATCAAATCTCAAAGTGCTAAACATTAATCATGGCTGTTGAGGAAGTCCTTTTTATTAAGTAAGATTTTTTTCTGGCATATTAAAGCATGTGAGGACTTACTTAACAGTATTATGTAACTTGATGCAACTAAAAATGTTGAATTATGGTCAAATAGATTTTTGAAAAACATGCTTTACCAAAATGTGAAGCTAATCTAATTAAAATAGACTATTTTCCACGAAAAACAAACTTTCATCAGGAAATAATTTACAAGTCTGATTCTTTCAAATTGTTTAAAAACATGCTTGACCAAATGAGTAACTACGATTTGAAACTAATAAATGCTCCAAATAGGCAAAATTTTAATTGTTCCATTTTCTTTCTTGGTGAGGACATTAAAGGGTTTTAAGTTGCTTTTTTTTGTTCAAAATTTAAAAATGTAGGGACTCGACTGTAATTAAAAACTTATTTTATTTTCAACTCAAAATTGCATGATAGTGTACGTAATTTATTTTTTAGAAACTGATGACAAAAAAATGCATTAAACGATGTAAAATAAAAAATTGCTGCATTTTCACCAGGCATTAAAAATTCACAACACATTTAATTTAAATTCCATGCTACTCCTTTAATTCAGGACCAAATATCTAAACCATGTCTATGTTTGACATCAGGGGATTACTGGAATACCGTGTGAGTCCAATAACAAAAATATATTAAAGTGGTTGAGTACTGTAAACTTAAAATAAACATTTTTAAAAATAGTAAAATGACAGAAAATTTGAGGTCAATTAACTTTTATCAAGCTTTTACTGTTTGGTTTTACAGTGTCTGCTGCCTCACAGCCATGCTTTACTAAGAAATACCTCATGCTTTAATGAATATTTGACCCTGGATCCCCCTAGCAACCAAGCCTTTATCATTAGTTTATGAGTTATCAGGAAAAATGTGATTTTCCAGAATGGCACATCCTGATTTAATCAGGATCAGAATCAGCAGATTTTTAGTAAATATTTGAATTATGCCTCCGAAATGCACCTTACTCCAAGAAAGTTTGGATTTGATTCTGGTCCTCTGAAACCCAACCAAAACATCATCGGTTCCAACGAATAGATGGATGCTTCACTCATGAAGCACATTGTGAAATAAACGATTTTTTAAGAGTAAAAACGTTCTCACTCGGTCGTAGACAGATAGGAGAAGAATAAAAAAGTTAATACTAATTGATCCCACTTTAGTCGTTTGGGGTTACGTCTCTTTTCTGTGACAGACAGTATTCTCCAGCCACCAATTAAAATTGAATATGTAAACGATTATTCTGCTACAGCCAAATTAGAATGTTGTTGTATTGACAGCAGTTTGAAAATATAAAAATAAGTAACATTTCTTTCTAGATGTAGTGTTATGATTAGTATTCTTAATTCTGAAAAACAAGCTCGGATTATCTGGAGTCCCCCGGACATATAGTTGCTGAGACGTGACTGGTGATTCTATTAGATTAGATTTTTTTCAGTGCTGTGAGAATTACTAATTAAACTCCATTTGTTCCCATTTTGCAGAGCCAGAGGATTTAATCTCAGAGAAATGCCTTTTCAAAAGATTAAATTTTTTCATTGGAAAATACTGTAAAAAGATGTTGTTTGTACTTTTTTCTGACCCCTTTGAGTCATGTTCTTGGCACTGAGTTAAAACTCAAACTTGAGGCACAGATTTCGCTCTGCTCCTGAAACGGTGGATAAAAAAAGCTGCCCCAGAGGAGAATATATTTTGATAACATATATTCATTAGAAATTGCATGCAGCCACGAAGTCTCGCTCTGGTGTTACCCCGCACCAGCTTTAGCTTAGCCTTCATTCCATTTCTGACCCAGTGACATTAGATTGAACCCTGAATGCTGAGTTACTGTATATGTACGCATCATCACAGCCTCTTTGCAGCCAATTTACACTCGGTGGACCCTCAGGGGAGAAGCGGCCAAGCGTGTTATTATTCTTAAGTCAGGACTTTTAAATGTACTTATGAAATGATTAGATAAAATGTCCTTGGGGATCTTTGAGCACATGGGAGAGGAAATTATCCTAAATCGGGTCGTCAGTTTACATACTTTGCATCCAATCAGATGAAAACAAGGCCACTTGATGTGGAGGAGTGCCAGAGGTTCTGCAGAAGGCCTTCCTCTGGATCCAGAGAAGACAACATCATGTCCTGGCCTTGAGTAGTGTGCTGCTGATACGGGTCTCACACAGACAATGAGGGGCCGTCTTCTGTTAGGAGGGAGTAGAAGAGAGGAGTGAAGGCTGAACAGGAGACAGAAGGAGGTTTAAGCACCTTTGGGCCAGTCAGTACCCCATCTGGTGGGAAACAGAGGAACAACTGCAGCAACAACAAACTTAAACCTTACACAGCACACACAACCAGGCGCTGGCTTATCCTTTTTTTCCTCAATAACTCAAAAAAAATAAAAAATCGCTCCATCACTGACACACTGGAAAAAAAAAAGAAATGTATTTTTATTTGTCCATAGAAAGAACTATTGCTTGTGAAAAGAACAAACTGGAAACGTTTTTTTAAGAAGCTTTCAGCTCATAAAAAAGGCAAAGAATAATGGATTGTGTTTTTTCTCTGTAACGATATGGAATTGATAGACTGATGGACCGATTTTGACTGTATAATCTAATAATTTCGGGAATATTTTTGTTGAGAATTTAAACGAGCTAAGTTGACAAATTTCCCAGACCAAAAGAAGTTCTATGTTTCCCCTTTATTTAAATCGTGTTTAACTTTGTGATTGATTTGTTGAAGAAAATGCAGATGTTGAGTGTTTGTGTTTGTGTGCATCGTTTGTCTTGTTTATGGGATGTCTGTCAGTAATATAATATAGTAGGGTTTGTTTAATTTGTCTGATGTCGCTATTTCGAGTGACATTTGTCAAATTGATTTAGAAAATTTTAGATAAAAATCTTACAAAAAAACTAATTTATTTGACTTTAATTTTCACAACTCGATTTCTGGATTTGGATCATTCTATCTAACTGCATGATGAGTGCTTACATGCATACTTTATAAACAACAACCTTATTTTGGAGAATTTCATACCTTTGTTGAATATGAGGCTCGGAGGATCTTCATTAATTATCCTCAACTTCAGTTCTACAAGAAAAGCCAGATAAATTGATGGAAGAGGAGAGCACTGAAACCCATTTCTGCTACGCAAACTAGTGCATTTCTGACATTTACTTTGAGCATAATCTTTAATCGTTTCTTTTCTTTTCTTGCATTTACTACATTTTTAAAAACTTTTTTATATTTCTGGATATTTATTCAAAGAAGGCCCATAAGGGAAACCTCACTCTACAGTATTTGTCATCTCTCCGAGTACACTCTGTTATTCACATCCATTTCTGCCTAACTTCAACTTTTCTTGGTCATACATTCTTAAACCATCAACAAATTCTTGCCTTCTGACATCGACACTCGCACTTAAATAAACAAACTTTTGAAAAACAGAACAGACCCAGAGGAGTTTCATCCAAACAGTTCCTATCACATGGATGAGAACAGGAGGCAATCAGGTCACACCATATCTGCTCTTAGTCTGCATTCATTCCAAATTTGATAAAATGTATTATTTGGGATTCTCAAGGACTAGGTCAATTTTTCCATTTTAGTTATTTCCAAGATTATTCCATCCCATTAATCAAATGTTGGGATTATTAAGTTCAACAATTTCTGAGTAACTGTTTTTTTGTTTGCCGCCAAGAACAACTTTTTATCCTTTCCCTTGATTTAAGAAGATGACATTGCCCAAATAAAGATTAGCAAAGTTCAATAAGTAGTGTAATAAATACGCTGTTGCCTCTGCTCTCCACCTGTTGTGACTTTCATTTGCACCAAAGCAGATGAAACTGATTCGCCGTTGCTTATACTACCCTAGCTGAGCCGATCCATATCCTAGAAGTTTGTATTAAGCTGCAATGATTAAGTGTTCCCATAATTCTTTGAGCAGTGTATATTTCCCTTTCAAAATAATGTAATTTCCTGAACATTGGATGTCAAACAATCTCATACATTTTAACCAATTAAATAATATTTGTTCTACAGTGAAACATATTTAAACCTTATTAATATTTTCAATTTCAATTGTTTATTTGTTTGAAATACTGCCGTTAACTGGATAACTGGAAGGAAATAGATTGATGGATTTAATTGTTTTCATAATTAACAGATTTTTGTTGATTCTATATAACTGGATATACATATTTTAAACACATGGTTATATAAATAACATTAAATTGATGCAAGTAGTTATAATAATAATAATAATACATTTAATTTATAATGCACTATGCAATGATATTTTTTTTGAGTGTGGTATGCAAACTCACTGTGGACCACAATGTGTAAGGGGATAGACCAAAACTTATTTGTTAGCTTCATTAGTTCAACAAATTCATTAAGACTTAAAAATAAAAGTCGTATTCACTTCAGAAATCTATTTACGTATTTTCAAGCACAATGTAATTGAAAGGTCAAAGTGTCATTTTGGATCAAACAGACTACAAGTGGAGGACGTTTGGGTCTGTTCTGCTCGCTGATTGGCTGATCCACCTTCTGCCCTCGCGCGATAATTCGATCACGCGGCTGCTGAGTGCTAATCAATCAATCAACCTCTTGCTTTGGCCTTGGAGCAATTCGGTGACTCCATAGGCCTTAATTGATGATTAGTAAAAGTTTATTGGCTTCGACTGGCGAGACGCCATGGATGAAGAATGTCATTTGGCAGAAGATTTTGGTAAGGGTGTTTAAAGCTAACATTTAATTGTTTTATTGCCTTGTTTTGTCTCCGTCATTTTGTGAACTCTGAAAAAACTTGTTCGGTGTTTTCTAAGCGCGTAATCTTTTTATGATGTGTGCTGGCTATCGTTGCTCAGCTCCTCGGAGATAAATTATGAATTTTATGCTCGTTATTAACATTCATGACCCCGTGTTTGTAGATTGCGATAGGCTAGCTCATTTAGCTGCGCTAGCGTTAATTAATGGTCAGGTGGGGTGGCGCGAGGCGCTGCACAGCTGGGACACTAATTAAGTCACTGCAGACAAGAGCTTCTCCAGAGGGTGACGTTCATTAGGTTTATTCAACCTGCAGGTCACCTCATGACTCATGAAATATGAAGTCAATATTATCAAGTAGTTTCTTGCAGCAAGTCACATTGCTCAGGTGGAATAATAATTAATTTGTCCAGGGGGTTCAAACTTTAAATTCTCAATCATATGATGTGGAATACAATAAAAGTTCTTAATATTTTATATTAATTTAAGACAACCTTTTCAATGTTTTAAAAGTTATACATCTATATTATAAACTGCTCTAAAACCAGAACTGTCACAATTACTACATATTATTTAATTAATAATTTCAATTTTTCATAATTATGCTAATCTCCACAAGTCATCTGTAACACAGTTTGATACAATAGAAACGTCAAACTTCATCGCTATCTCCAAATTGATTTCAACTGTTTGACTGGTGTTAATGATGTCATCTAGTTGTCCTTATTCTGCTTTGAGTGGAAAATTAAATTAGACTTTAGCGCCTCCAGGGTACCAATGGGTAATTAGTTTTATAAATGTTAATATGTCATGAAGCCTGAATCTGAATAAGTACATATTTTTGTGTTGGTCAGGGATTATTTAGTCACCCTACAAACTTTGCAGTGGGCACATTTTGGTTTTAATCTAATGGAGACAGAAAGCCAGATATTTTGAAGGATTCAGTTTGTTAGTTCTGTTATAAAACGGTTGCGGTCAACAGCTGAAACCACAAATCTACATATCTATGGATCCACCACCCCCACCCAATTGAAGCTTTTCAACAAGTCGCAATATAAATTTGCCAGAACATGGCTTTTCTTCTTCAAAGGGTGTGTTTTTGTAATTATACTGATACTACCAGTTTGTCATACCAAGGAAGACGAGACAATTTGTGGTTAATTAGTTATATGTATGACAATTAATTGTCAGCTAAAATTTTGTGATTATGACAGCCACTATGTAACATCATAACCACAGACACTTGAAGGTATTGGCACCTGTCAGTGAGCGGGATATATCAGACAGCCATTGAATATTTTTTCCACAAAGTTGTGTCGAAAGCAGGAAAAGTTGGCAAGATCATTGATGTGAGTAACTGGAAAAGGTAGATCTTATCTTCCTCATATGCAGTGATAAATACCAGTAAGTATACCAGTAAGTGAAAGTAAGAAATGATGAACTCTAGGAACACGTCCCAAGAAAAACCACCAGGAGCCGTGATAGACTGATGTTGTGAACAAATTAAAAAGCGCTGGAATCATTGCAGAGTCCAAGGAAAAATCAAAACAACAAGAAACTTCTTTTTTTATTATAGCTGTTGAGAGTCGTTACTGCAATTCATACAAAAAAAATGTTTTTTTTAGAAATGGGGAACAATTGGTTGTTCATTCACTAGACCAATCGTATTTTCTGTTTTGTGTATTACTATGGCTCCTGAGCAAAGCAAACGTGATTTAATGGGAAAAAAATTGCAGAGTACGCAATATTTCTTATTCGATTAATCGCCAGAATAATCGATAGAATAATCGATTACTAAAATAATCGATTACTGCAGCCCTACTACACACGTCATAAACCGGGCATATTATGATTGGAGAGGTTTTGTTTAAGCATACCAAACTTTGGGTGGAGCAATGCCGTGATAGATCAGCATAGCTAATTTGCAAAAACAAAGAGACACATTTCCTTGTAAAACATCTGCCTACAGAATAAATGGACAAACAAACTCCCTCTTCATGTGTTGCAGACTGTCCAAGCCTTCTGTGTGAGGAACTGGAAGATGTGGAAAAAAAGACTAACAAAAGGTGTCTGTCGACAAGGAGGGAAGGGGAGAAGGAAGTGTTAAATCAGAGGGAGGATGAAGAGGCAGAGCAAGAAGAGAATGGATGCTTAGAGGGGGAAAAAAAGAAATGTGTCTCAGAAAGGGAACTGATGGCAACAGAAGGAGAGGAGCAGGTGGAGCTAGAGGGTAAACTGAGAGTGGAGGAGGAACAAGAGGTTCAAGATAAGACGAGTAAGCACAATGAAGAAATCGTTCAAAAGCAAGAGGACAAGAAACAAAAAGGTCTAGAAGAGAGAGATGTAAAGAAAAAGAACCGAAAGAGAAGAAGTAAGAAGCAAACTGAGCGAGGAAGAAACAGAAGAGGCTCCAAAAATATTAGTCAAAATAAAGGGGGTCAGATAAAGGAGGTGTCAGCAATAAACTCAGAGGAAAGCATGGCTCTGTCAGAGACTCCCTTTGGCCTGATGAACAGCTGCGACCTGTCTGATCCTGTCTATCTGGGTTGTGGGGGCACTGGGTTGTACTGCACCCCAGCCCCTGTTCCTTGTCTGTACTCTTCACAACCTCCAGTCCCGATACAACCTGCACCTCCTCAGCACCATGGGACAAAGAGGAATCATAGTCCTGTTCTGAACCACAGTCTACCCCAACAAGGCCCACAGCCTCTTGAGGTGAGAGTAGACGGATCATTTTTAACAAACGCTTGCTCACACAAATATATATAGAGCGAACAACATCGTGCTGATCTTATTGTATGGTATTTTTATCTCCTTGATGCACAATTTACCTCATGAGTTCTGTCCAAACTAATACTCTACAGATTGAAGACTGTCAGTCTTGTAACAATATCAAGATTTAACTAGAAACTGAAAAGAAATCAAAATATTGTTTACAATTTTATTCCCCCACCCAAGGGTGTATATAGAGTCTCCCTTGACTGGGAATAGTTCATTTACATAAAAAAAAGGACTGAATTTAATCAGATTTCAAATTTGCTGTGTAGGGCCCTAAAGGTATGCATATGTTGTTATTTATGTAAATTTTCATTCTTTTTTAGAATTTTTAGACTCATTTTAACAGAGGCAATTCTTGTATTCTGCTATTATTTTGCTACAACAGATGTTATGGTCTGTCCACATCAAAACAATTTTCCAATTTGTGAGCCTCATCATTTTTCAAGTTTTAACTAAAAATTAAACAAAGCTCCTTCTGAAAGGATGGGAGATGTAAAAGGCTACATAGATTAGTTACACAATGTTTGACTGAGTTCATGAGTGCTGATGTAGTGTTTCGTGCTTGTGGTAGATGGAAATTACCCAGGTCTACTCCACCCGTCGTTCTATCCGCTACAGTACCAGGGGTCGAGGCCGACCCTTAAGCTTCTCTCTGGTGCCAGGGATGGAGACTTTGGACAATTCTGTGATACCACCTGCACAAAAGAAGAAAACACGAACACTCTACAGTACTGGTAGATAAATTGTCAGTTTGTCCAGATGTATTCACATCTGACTGAGAAAATCACTGACCTGTTTGTGTGTGTGTTTTTGTGCGTGTGTAAATGGGAACAGATCAGTTAGAGCATTTAGAGGCGTTATTCCAGGAGGACCACTATCCTGATGCAGAGAAGAGAAAAGTCATTGCAGCTTCAGTTGGTGTCACACCACAAAGAATCATGGTTAGATTTATCTTCCATGCCTTTTACCTTCTGACTCTCTCTACTTGTTTGGTGATGTTGAGAATAAAGAAGAGTCTCTTAACAAATAGGGACTTAAGTTTTCTCTCTCCGTCTTGGTGTCAACTTTTCTTACCCAGCCTTTTCATCCTGTTTCCATCTTTTTTCTCAGATATCCATTTTATTGTCTCCCTCTACAAATGTTGCAGGTCTGGTTTCAGAATCGCAGGGCTAAGTGGAGGAAAGTGGAGCGCTCAGTCACAGCCAAGGTTGACTACAAAGCGAACAGACCTGGATGCAGCAACAGCAACTCCCCACACCAACAAATCAACCCCGCCCTCTCCACGTTGGCATCCAGCAGGTTTTACAGTATTTTCCGCCTGTATTTTTCTTGCATGTCTTGTTATTTATTGTAGTTTTTTCTCTTTCAGTAAGGTTGCTTCCTCTTTCCCTCACTATGCAACAAAGATGCCCCAATTCACATCTGCAGCATCTTCTATCCCCACCCTATCCAGCCAGACTTTGCCCTCCTACAGCAACCTGGTGGTGGGCCTCAACAACCCAGGTGTTGAAATACACATGCATGCACACCATTTTTTTTGAAGGGCTCTGCTCTTGATGCCGTGGGTCAACATTCCCCATAAATAGTGCACCGGGTTCTCTGGAACTCTGCTCCTTAGCTGACTTCACGAGACTGTACTGAATGTGTTTATTTTTTATGCGGGTTTTGTTTAATTACGACATCAAAGTTCATTAGGTTTAATATTGACAATGCATATGTGTGATTAAGCAGCAGTTATAAAACATCCTCTAATTGTGTCCAGTATTAATTATTTCTTGTTAACTTTATGAACGTATTTACATTATGAATACAGCATCGGCATTATCACAGAATGGGATGATGATACAAAGGATATTACCAAGAAAGAATAACACATTTTTAAATATATTAAACCAGGCAAATTTTTGTTCCAAATTGTAAATGCCTGGTAATTATACTGTGATATGAAAGTCAAGGTTTAAACTCTACGCTCAGTGGGTCTTCATCCTGAATGTTGAAAACTACAAACCTACAGTATCGCTTTAATCTCAGTGTTTAACTCCACGTTTCATCTCCCAAGGCCAATCCAGAGTGAGAGATGGGTCTCAACACCAGCTTTCATCCCAGGGGAGTCTGGCAGAGTATCACCCTCGCCCCATGCACAGTCCTCCTCCACTGCGCCGAGCCACTCTGCCCCATTTATCAGTGACATACCACCCCACTAACCACGCTCCACCTATGCTTAACACCATGGCTCACACCCCACCTCTGTTTCTGGATGCTATGGAGGGCAGCTCCTCCTTCCTCCATCGTGACACCCAGTCTCTGCAGACAGACACCAGGTAGGTTGCTGTCATAGCCAACTGTTAAGTTAATTCTATAAGAATGATTTCAGCAGAGAGTACAACGGATGAGGGCTGGATTGGTAATACACCTGACAGATGGTATGAAATACTGATAAGATGCCTGGGACGGCAACTTTAATTGTGGCGAGGAGAGAGATCTGAAATATTGCTGAAATCATGCCGGGAAACATCTGTGTCTTTTCACCTACAGTTATTTATTATTGCATTAAAAACTTCCTCAATGCAAGACGGTAAATTATTAAATGATGATCATTAAGGGATTTTTCTTGCATGCTGTTCAGCCGAATGACAAGATATCTTCATTAGTAATGTGAACAAAAATTATAGTTTGTTTTAAAGTGGTTGCCTTTGTTGTGTAGGATCTTCTCTCAAGCTGTTGTTTTTTTAAACTTTAAGAGTTTCAATAATTGAGTGTGAGGCGTAAGCTATTTTCACATCTCCAGTGGAATATCTCAACGTTTAGTGTACAGATTGACAAGACAAAATTTGGTACAGGATTCAGGAAATTTTACAACTAATATATTGTTACAAATATTTGAAACTCATGCATGACATCCATCAGCTTCATGCTAAAACACTCTGATGGTTAATGTTGTTGATGTTATCTGAGGAACCTCAGTGCTGCTCTACTTGTGCAAATTAATGATTTGCATCACTTGTGCGATTAACGTAAACCGGTTAAATGTATGCTCCTCTCCTCCAGTAATTATTCGTACAATCTTAATTTCTTTCTACTTTTTCACTATCTTTTTAACCGACCTTGACCGAAACACAACTGCTGCTTTGTATTTGTTGATTAAGTGAGATATGTCTGAAAACAAAAACGCTGCTGTGTCTGACGTTGCAACATTATGTGGAGGAAGACATAGACACCTCCCATAAGCTTATCCTCCTCTTCCACATCAACGTCTTACAGATGTCCGGACATGTGATGTTAAATTCTCTTGATTACTCTTGATTAATAGATGTATGAAGTGGGTCAGAGGATGATTGCATTAAGGACCTCTCTTCATTTGTCCCTTTTAGTGTTTTTTTGAAATTCCTATAGCTCAGTGGACATTGTTCTGCTGTAACGCCTGTGTTGCATGTATCAATTATTTTGCAATTAATCATTTGATAATTTTTGGATTAGTTGATCCTGTGGTGAACTTACCATAAAAAAAAACCAAAAAAAAAATAACTTTGAGCATTCCTCTTTCAACTTTTCACCCAGGCAGCGCTGATCTAATAACTGAATTTGTTTCGGTTCTAAAGGGACAGCAGGAATTCAGCTAGCCTTGCAGTGGAGGAGTGCAAATCATGTCTCTCTGGTCTGGAGTCAGGCTTGCTCTTTTCCTTGACACAGTGTTCGCTGCCACTGAGAACAAGCCCTCGGATTTGGTTAGTGTTCCATAGACAGAAAAGAGAGACTTTTACAGAATAGCAAGGTGGGAAGCATTGGCTTATTCTTATTCCACCACTTCAGTGGGTACTCATCTTTTTTGGAGAGGTCGGCCTCAAAGAATACCAGTCTCTTATTCCTCACACATTTCGAGTGGAATTGTAGTGAGTTTGCATGAAGTCAGCTCCCAGTCTTCATTAATAAAGTAGGAGATTACTAAACTAAATATGCCTCAGGAGCAGTACTTGTCCATACATCTCTGATGAGTGTGGTTTTGTTATGAACCCTTTGAGTAATGACTTTACTCTCTCAAAAGTCTTTACATATTTGCTCTCCTTAAGCGCAGTGGGAATAGTGTACACTGGATAAAATGTGTTGAACATCTCACTAAGGCCCTGACCCTCCAGCAGATTCATATCCTTAATCAGAGTACTGCAGCCATGTGGGGTGGGCATACAGTGAAATCATTAGTGTTGGAAAAATCTTGCACACAGCTTTACCTCTTCCTGAGACACAATATACAAACATAATTAAATCTGTGTCAGTGGATGTAGTCACAGAGATGCTGTGGACATTGGTGTGTATGCAAAGCAGAATGGCAGGACGGAGCTATGATGTTTTGAAGACGTATTTTATGTACAGCTCATAAGAAGATGAGGTTAAAAACCAGCTAGTAGCGGTTAGCAGCTAACTGAAAGTTCTTCTACTGATAATGTTTTCAAATTGAGGAGACGACATCCGGGAGCTCCTTAACCTCTGAACAGAGGACAAGATCAGGTTTCAAGGAAAGTGAAAGATTATTTCTTTTAATGTTCAATCAGTTATGTGATCTATCTTTTAGAAAGCGCTGGTTCACGTATATGTTGGTCTTCACACAAGACACTACCTTGTGTATGCACATCGTTACAGCTCTTTTGCTTTTCTGACCCTGTATTGCTTTTAAAATGACGTGCAGGTGCTGTTGTGTTTAGAGAAACCAAAAACAGGTGTTGTAAAGAAGCGTCTTACTTGTGATTGTGTTGCTTTCTGTATAAAAAGGGCTAAGATTTTAAAATACTAAATATGTGTCTGTGACTAATATCTGCTTTGTATTTTTCTTAGTTCTCTGTTTGACTTTGGGGAGAAGCTGGATCATCTGAACTCAAGCCAGCATGATAATACTCTCCCCTACCATCTTGGGAGCTCCTACTCCACTTGCCAGTCCCAGCAACAATCTTCAGCATCACTGCCCCACATGGCCTACCTCACACCCTCTCCCTACCTCACCCCCAACCCTCCTGATTCCAACCCTACCTCCTACCTGTCCTTTGGCCCTGGAGGAAACTCCACTGGGATGGTGACCTACACTACTGGTGGCCATGCTTACTTCCAGTCCCAGAGCGCAGGACAAATCCTGCTGCAGTCAGCCAGTCATCATGGTGAGTCCTCCTGAAATATGATTTATGAATGAAGCCACAACTTGGAATCGATAAACATTTTGTAAATTCAATTGGAATGTATAATCCCATGTCTTTACAGAAAAACAAAATTTAATGCAAAAATGTAATAAACTTTCGCTACTGAATTAGTAAGTTATTGTCATTTCATAACTATGCATCTGTAGATACCTAAACGTCTAGTTTAATCACCTGCATTATTTATATGAAACATCATAACTTACCACACGCTGATCCTGAAATTATAGTCACATTGAATTAAGGCTAGCCGATGTGACTCAAATCAATATCACGATTAATTGAACCGTTTACTTTGATTATGATTAATGAACGATTATTTTTGTGGATCATAATTTGCATTGATTCCCATCTGATCACTCATGCTGTTTTCAGTTCGTTCTGTGGTAGGTTCAGCTATTGTTGCACCGTCACTAATGCTTTCTTTTTCTTCCAACTTTAAGAAAACCTTTTTGAACGCCAAAAGCAAAATTGATAAAAGAGGAGCACAACGTTTAATTCTAAGCTTCTTAATAATATCAGATTAGTAAAACACCTAGAGCATTGTTTTTAATTCTACTCTAGTGATGATTCCATATAACATTTTGTATCATTGTAATATGAAGTTTACATTGTAAAGTTGTAATATCAAGCACATTGTTTCATTAAGAAAAGTGCAGTATGAACAGTTTATTATTGTTGTCATAGTATTTATACTTGAGAGATGTACCTTTTTTAGCACATGTAGCAAAGTGCCTAATAACAATATCAACACAGAAAAGACAAGGAGAATAATAAAACAAGGCAGATACAACAACATATAATAAAACATGTAGATATTACCATTTACGACACAAACAGACACAGAATGAATATAGCAGCAAGTCACTGCCCATATATCTCCATTTATATGTTTGAATATTGCAGCATTGTGTCTGTTAGATTGATGTGATTTTGCTGTTGTCTGTCACAATGGCCACAAGGTTCTATTCCGCAAGAAAGCATATTTCTCAGGTCCTGTGCACTCGTTTCGATGGGCTAAAATGTGTACAAACGACTAACACGGCATTATTCTTTGGTACAAGCTGCTTGTGTTGCTCATCTGGCTCAGTGTTTGCGTTCTCCTCCATGTTGCGTTCCATGTTGCATACTGGAGCGGAGTCACGTGACTGCACAAGCGATGGTGTACTTTTAAGTGGACAGTATGTGAACACACACCATTGGGAAAAGTAACAGAGTTTAGTTTACTATTGTACATACCCATCTCAGTGTTCCTCAATGTAGAAACAGGCTACTGTGTTCAATAACTCAACTGTTCTGTTATTATTTTTGTTTTCATTTTTCAAATTATTTCAACTCGGCATCTGAGTGGCTGTTCCTTTCTGCTGGTTTCTCTGTAGCAAGATGTTTTGTGCGCTATTATATCCATAAGAATGAACTGCTGGTGCAGTGGAGAAAGAATATAATATAGAATTTATCCCAAATTAAATCAAAATTAATTGATTTAACCTACTCAATGTCTCTAAAAAACATCCAAAGATTCAAATTTATTAGATTTAAGCGTAGCACAGTTATTAGGTTCTTTTTCTGTGTTTTTATTTGTAGATTCTTGCACCGTTGACCTTTATTTAATTAAAGAGCCGCATGATTATTTTTAAGAAAAAAGTCTGTATGTCTTATGTGCTCTGACTGCTTAATTCACCCAACATTGTCTATTAAGGAAATGAAGACTTTTCTTCGGGACTCCTTAAGGCCACATCTGACCTTTTTGCCTCATATTTGCGTTATATTGAGACGGTAAACATGGGGGCAGAGAGAGGGAAGACAGGCAATTAAGGTCCCGGCTGAAAACGGAGCAAAAAGGTTCCAGTTATCTGAAACCAGATCGACTCCTGCCATTGAACTAATGGAATGTAAAATTTGGCAGATTATAGAATAATGTATTTGTAGCCCACAGGTGACAGCACTAATTTGTGGCATTATCCATAAAAAATTTAACTTGTGCTTTTTACTACCCCAGCTATACTTTGATCAGCCATAAAATTATAACCACTGGTGGTGAAGTGAATAACAAGTTTATGTGTTGGAAGAAGGACAAAAGGACTACAGGTGTGGTTGGTATGGCTACAGTGTTTAGTACCTACCAAAGTAGACTATGGAAGGACAATCGATGATCATGGGGTCATGGGTGTAAAAGGCTCGTTGACGCCTGTTAGGAGTGAAGGCTAGTTATCTTTTCCGATCCCACAGAAGAGCTACTGTGGAAACCGTGTTTGAGAGGGCATACATTGGAAATACCTCCGCTGTAATTCTACACTGTTCCAAATTCCCATTCAAACAGCCTATCTAAAACTTTGCTCTAATCCAATCATTATCCATTTGGTTAAGACTTGGAATCAGTTTAGACAGTCCTGTGATCTCACTGACATAAGCAAGATTTACTTATTGCTCAACACACATAACCTGAACAGTCCGTAGTCTCTTAGAAGAAAATGTAAGACAGACCTAAATAATTGCAGAGGAAATTATTTTATATTATACAGAAAATGTACTCCTCCTCAGTGTGCCTTAGGCATACTGTAGTTCTGTTAAAAGTAGTGCATCATCTCCATTAGACAAAGCATAGCCTGTCTAAAATTAAGGTGAATATCGATCTTTCGTGAGACGCAAGCAAGCTTCTTCCACTTTCCTGCTTATTTTTTGGTCTGGCCCCAAGCTGTACAATTTTTGGCAATCCATCTATGAAATGTTCTCCAGAATATGGGGGAAAACAACCGATCTGTCGCAACTGATTTCAGCCACTTATGTCCTTTTGTAGAAGCTTTGGCAGCTACCAACATATCTTAAGTAATCCAAGTGTATGTATTTTAACTAAAAGTAAGTTAAACTCATTATTATTTGTATTTACCTCCTTTATTTATTTATTTTTGTGTGTGGCTGTCTGGCTGAATGATGACTTACTGATGGTCCAGTGCGTGGGCGGGGGGGATGAATGTTAACTGTTAACTGTTCCTTGTTGGTGTTGTGGGTCTTTTTATATATTTGATTAAAAAAAAACCTTGATCAAAAAGAAGAGCTACCGTAGCACAAAATGCTGAAAAAGTTATTGCAGGTTTTTACCAAAAGTTGTGAGAACACACAGTTCATCATAGCATGCTGCGTACCTGCAGACCGGTCAGAGTGCCCATGCTGACCCTTCCCTTGTCCACTGCCATAAGCACCTACAGTGGTCACGTCAATATCAGAACTGAACCACAGAATAATGGAAGAAGATGGCCTGGTCTCATGAATCACGCTGTTGCAGGCCAAGTACAGCCCTTCCTGGAAATGTTATCCCCTAATGGCAGTGGTCTCTTTCAACAGTGTAATGCACCCTGCCACACTGGAAAAATAATGTCATCCATTTCAAGATTGAGAGCAACACAAATTCACCCATATCTCTTTTATTACCGCCTCATTTTGTTTGGTGGATTCCGCAAGGAATACTTTGCTTTTAACTCCTTTACAGAAGTGAATAGGCTCAGTTTGATTTAAGGATATCTGATTGTTTAAGTGCACATTTACAAAAAGTAGTGCTTACTGACACTTTGACGTGTCTATACTGAATATAATCCAGTGCAGTGCAAGATATGTTAGATATAAGTCTGAAACTGGGGCTCACCCTCCCCTGAGCTGACATCAAATTGTTCACATGTTCCCAAAAATAGATGTTAATTCACAAATATGTGTCTTTTCATCAAATGTCAACAATTAATCTTTTTTTTTCTTAACTCATATGTTGAATAATTTGATATGGCGTTGAATTGGTAAATTAATGTGTAAAAATATGAACTCTGTCATGATTTCGCTGATAATTAATTTTTTAATTGGTGTCTCTAGTTTGTGTATTTTAATTTTTTTAGGTACTTTTGAACTGCAGTTTGACATACAATTAATATTATTCTGCTTCTATTGAGGTGTTGGTCTATCCACCTTTCAAAAAATTTTGTTTTTCCAGCAGCAGTGGTATTGTTCTTTGGCACAAATTTTCTAGCTGTTATTTGAAGTCGTATCCACAATAGTCTCAGAACAGTTTGCTAATTTGCATATCTTATTCACATTTATGCATCAGTTTATACATGTTAAATGAGTTTTGCTTCTTGAATTAATTGCCTCCTGTCAGTTTGCAACCGCATTTGTAACTTCCTTCTTATTTGTTTTGTATTTTGTTCAGATTTACACTGCCATACTGCAGCGCATCATTAGATCTACAAATATGAGATGCAGTAAGCAGCTACAGCAGGGGTTGAAATTCCTTTACAGCAGTTAGTCCTGGAATAAGTCTAAAACTTGTTTGGCTAAAATATGAGTTTACCTGACGAGCTAGTCTCACAGATTCATCACCACACATCATTTTAGAGTTTTACATATATCAAGAATTTCCTCACGTTTAGCATGCATTTAGTCTTAGCATGCATTTAGTCTCTGCTCCTGTTCCTGTGTCAAATATTGATCGTGCTTCTGAATAACACAAGTTATAATTTATTGGCTATGATTCAAGGGTCATAATAGGCTGTCTAATAGCCTGAGAGGGAACACACATGGATTAGGAATGTTTGATTTTAAGACTTATGGGAGTGATTGGCTGTTGTGTTTGATCTTTTTTGGACTTTTCTACATTGCAGAATAGTACTTAATATATCGATAAGAAAACAGCAAAATAACACATTGAGTTGTGTCATAAACAAAATATGTTTTAAAAATACAAAATATGAATTGTAGGTTGGATTGTATATGGTGAATTATTTGACCAGCTTCATGAGATAGTCACTTGGAATTCTTTTTAATGTGGGCCTTTGTTAAGAGTAAATGTGCAGGCTAGAGAGGAAGGCCATTAAGAATAAGAGAATTGCTTGATGCATCAAGCAATTTATACTGATCAACAGATCAGTGGAAATCTCTGGAAGTCTAAAATTTGAGTATTTTTCAACCAGTGTCCTTGTGAGTCATAGAAAAGGTGAATGGATGGTATCTGTGCTTCCAATCAAGCTGTATGAAGGAGCGGTGTGGGAGTTGTGTGGTGCTGATACTATTGGTAAAGGCTCATTTAACAAGCATCACCACCACAGCATTCTTCAGTGACATAGCGTCTAGTTTGTGCTTAGTAGGACCATCCTTTCTTTTCCCCCATAGCTCAATTAACCAAAACACACATCAAGGCTATGTTGGGACTGAAAATAATGCATTTGGAGGCTGTCTGAGGGTGACGTTATGGCTTCTTCTTGTACCGCCCAAGGTCTAAAAAAGTGTCCTTCAGTGGAGGTCTGCAGATCATGTGTCCTAGTATCTCCCCATATTTTTGGGATATAAATAATTAAAATGGCCTGTACTTTAATAGTAAAAGTTCTGGATGTGGGGAGTAGTGGGTTGCGACTAATGATGTATTGACACCAGTCAACGCCAGTAAACACATCTCACCAATCTCTGTCGTGGGACTCCTGTCTATATTGAATGTTGTTAGCCCATGTAGCTGGATGACTATGATTTCATGCAGACGTGTATTTTTTTGAAAACAACAATGAAGCAATCTTCTTTACGTAGGTAGTGTTTAGCTGGAATCATGGATAGTCCTATTTTTTTTTTTTCAGAAAGCAAATGTATGCTTGTAGGACAGATTTGACTGCATTGGTTGCCTTGGTTAGCCTTTAGCTTCGAGACGACTCAATACACGTATCCTGCTTCCACCTTCTTTCACAGTGTTTACGGCCTCCAAACCTGGGCCATAGGTTTGCCACAGAGTAACTAAAGGCTACACAGCTCAACTGTTACTGGTGTCGATAGTGTCACATTATTCAAAAAGCCTCCAGTGAACATTTAAACTAGCACTTATATCACAAGCTATGTCTAACAGCACTGCCATCTGGAGTGTTTCGCAAAATAAAAGTAGTATAATGGTTTCAGATGGTCTCTATTCTTTTCTTTTTGTAATAGTAATGCAACTCTGAATTTCAGGCTAAATTGGCATTTCAGCTTCTTTACGCTGTGCCACTCTTATCAGTATTTACGCATTCACACACTCGTCAGACAAGTACTGAGTTGGTGTGTCTTGCTTGTTTGTTTATTTCCTTTACTTTCCATGGTTGAAAATTGAACTTCTCTGTCATTGAGCGGGATTGGTCTCAAATGAAGGTTTCAAGGGCACTGCTCAAAATTGTTCAATATTTTTTTCAAGAAACTTAATGTACATATCTCGTGTACACTTGATATTAATGGAATTTTAACCATTTTTTTAATTATTAGAAATTTTCTCTGACATCACAGTATTCCACCGTAGAGGTGTGCTGTAGGAGTGATGGATGTATTCAAGGTGGAGGTGAGACTGCACCAAGGATTGGCTGTTAGCTGCTACATGTTTGCTATGGTGATGGACAGGCTGAGAGATGAGGTGAGGCAGGCGTGTCCATTGGCTATGATGTTGGTGGATGACATTGTGATCTGTAGTGAGAGCAGAGAGCAAGTGGAGGAAGAAGAAAACCTGTAGCGGTGGAGGTATGACCATGAGAGAGGAGGAATGAAGGTCAGTCGCAGCAAGACAGAATTCAGGTGTGTGAAAGAAAGAGAGGCAGGCGGATACAAGTCAGATAAGCCAGATTGAAATGGTTTGGACACGTGAAGACTAGGATTAGTGGAACTGGTGGAAGAAGAATGCTGGAGATGGAGCTGCTACGCAGGGGAAAATTGGAAGAGCAAAGAGGAGTTTTCTAGATATGGTGAAGGAGGACATGCAATAGTTCGGTGTTACAGAGGAAGAAGATGACAAGGCGAGATGGAAACACGATCGGCTGAGACAACCCCTAAAGGAAACACCCAAAAGAAGAACATTTTCTCAGATGTTATTTAAAGGATCTGACCTTAATTAGTTCTTTGTCTCTCCTCAATGAGACGTACCAGTGGCAGTATTTCATGCTTGTGAGGGATAAAGAAGATGTGTTACATGTTGTCATTGTCGTCTTAATTATTCAATTTTATGTCTGAAGCTGACTCAATCTTGTATGGGTTTGCTAAATACCACTACAACCTGCTCTGAGTTGATTGGGATCACTCGGGCTACAAGTGCCATTTGAAAAGCCTCACTAGGGATCCAGTAAGAGATGAAGGCAAAATGGCAGTTGTGGTAAATCACAGAAAAAATAACAAACAAGTAAGCTGGGTAGAGGCAAAAGGGATGTTTGAGGCGTGGTCCTGCTACTTTGCTTAATTATCTCTCATCGAGTCCAGCTGTCAGACATCCACTTGAATCTGTCAATTTCCTTTCAGGTGAAATTGCTTCATACCAGTCGTACCCATGGAGTGGCATGTACAGTCAACCAGCCGTCCACCAGCACGCTCAGTGCTCTTCAGCTTTTCCATCCAACTCGGCAAATTCTCACAATCATCTGCAACCGTCCACAACCCTGCCTGTCTCGTCATTCTTCACCCTGGGGGACCACGAGCCCTCGCATCCAAATTTGCAAGAATCATCCCACACCCATATACACAACAGCAGCAGCAACGGCACCGTCCTCCCTCCTGTATCCACCCTTCGGCCCTCTCGCCTCAGAGCAGAGATCACTCCAACCAAGGGTGCTGTGTCCCTGCTGCCTTCTCAGGTCAGCCCTTCGTCACACAGCCCTCCAGTGCCCCCTTGTGTCAAGATTGAGTATGACAGCCCTCAAGAGATACACAGTCACTTCCACTGTGACTTTTCTTCCATACATTTCTGACGTGACGTCAACAGTGTGTATTTGGATTGTCTGTATAAATGTGTTATATATCAATGTGAGTGTGTCGCTGTATATATTCCGTGTCGACTCCGAGTAAGATGTTCTCATTTAGAATCATAGTGTCATAAGGTTGCATTCAGATTGGTTGCAATAAATGTCCATGGTCCTGTTGAGCCGTTGATCCTTTAATTACTTTGTTATGATTCAAATAAGCAGTTATCAAATAAGTTAAGCTTTCGCTGACTGCGTTTGTGAGGCGGTTTTGGACCGTCATACAGAAGGGCGGGTTGAGGAAAGTCAGTGTATGTTTTTACTATTTCGTTTTTCGCTTCAGAAACGAATATTGAAAAATAAGGGATAATTAGATTTTCCGTCCTGATATAAAAGAATCAAAATTGAAAAATCAGGCGTTTTTCCTTTTCGAGGTCAAATAGGCATGAGAGAATTTTGAAAAATTGAAAAACACGTGACAAACGGAATAAGGGTTTGTATTTTTATTTTCTGAGACCGGCTGTTACATTAGCAGCTCTGAAATTTGGTTAATCTTGGTTATACCTGCTAATAGAAACACCAATCAGCCACAACATTACAATCAGCGACTGCCTCGTCCAAATACATAATGAGGTCTAAAAAGACTGTTTTCCGCGCTAAACAGTACAAGATAACATTCATAAAGCTGGACCAATCAACACATCCCATTAACATGGTCCATGTCACCTTAAGGCAGCATTAGAAATGTACAACTGCAGACCGAGTCCACACCATTTGGGTTGTTAACCATAAACCACCCAAACACTGTGAAACCTCTGCTGAAGACACACCAAATCAGAAATCACCACATAGTTATGACAGACTACATAAAATCGATCAGTTGTAATGGGACACGTGCGCACATTTGGAGAGTGACATCAGTTTGCAGCTGTGGAGAATATACAACAATCAACCACAACATTAGAACCAATAACTGGTGTTAATATTGTGGCTGATCGGTATGTCTGACACTGGTCAAATATTTACGGTGAAGACCTTAGAAAGTGATGCAGTCAACACCAGAAAGCGCTTAGAATCCACCCCTAACTTCTTCATATAGCTTAGAAATAAACCAATGCTGTTGAGTAATAAAGTGATGATTGACAGCACTCAATGCGCCGCTGTCATTCCCTTGTAAGCGTCCACATCCAGTCTCAGACAGCTAAAAACAAACCCTTTCTTTGTTTCTTTCTACTCGTGATTGTATTTTTTCATAATCAAATGAGGATGGTAAAGAAAGAACAAGAACAAAAAGTAGTAGATAGAAACCGATTAAAAGCATAAGAAAGTCAACTGATTATATCTTCATATTGTGCAGAGTACACCAGATCTTCCTTTACACTGGAAAACACGATGGAACAGTGCTGGACTGGGTTGTCATTTTAACAACGGGTTAGGGCGACGTTATACATAAGCATCAAGCACTTATGAGCACTTATACATAAGCATCAAGCACTGCTTTCTTTAAAATGGACAACACGGAAACAACGGTCAACTACAATACCAGTTATATAGGGATTTTTTTTTCTTCTACTTGGCGGTCCAAGACATCAGATGTTTACCTGTCTCACCTGTTTGAAACATTTCCATTTGATTTTCTTTGCTCTGAGTTAGCTGCTAGCTCTTTCAAGCTGCTTTAAAGTATTACACAGTATGTGTTTGGCCCACACACATAAAGTGCCCTCCAAAATGAGTAAAATGAGGTGCAACTGATATATAGTCATATCTATGAATTCTCATACAAATTATTCACAAAAATCTAACCTTTAACTCAAATAACAAAGTTTACATTCTTAACATAACATATTTCTCTCAAACAACGGCCACAATTGTTGTCATCCTGCATTTAATGATTTGTGCAGCCCCCTTTTGCCACAATAACAGCTCTGAGTCTCCTGTAGTGAATGATGATGTTTGAGAACACATGGAGAAGATCTGAGAAGATCATTCTTCTATACAAAAATTCACTCTTCAGATTCTGAGGTCCACACTCATGGACTCTCCTCTGCAGCACACCCCACAGATGTTCTGTGGGGTTTAGGTCAGGTGAATGGGATGTCCATGGCAGAACTTTTATTTTGTGATCCCTGAACCATTCTTGGGTTGATGTTGAGGTGATCTTCAGATCATTGTCCTGCTGGAAGGTCCAACCACGGCCCACTTTAAGGTTCCTGACAGAGACTTTTAGATTTTCATCCAGTATCTGCTGGTGTTTGATTGGTGTTTGGTGTTTTCCTCTATTGCTTTCTTTCTTGCTACGTCACACCCATCTTAGGTGTTTCTTGCCAGAAAGCTCTACTTTGGTCTCATCTGTCCTCTGACCTTGTTCCACGGAAAGTCCCAGTGGTGTTTGTCAAACTGTCGGAGGTTTAGCTTGTGTCTAGATGAGAGCAGAAACTTTTTTCTTGTTACCCTCCCTAACAGCTGGTGTTGGTGCAGGCGCCATCTGATGGTGGTTAGGGAGACATTCTGACCCCAAGATTCAACTGACCTCTGCAATGTTCTAGCTGTAATCCTTGGAGAGATTTTTGCCAATCAAACCATCCTCCCCACAGTGTGTGGGCTCAAAAAACTTATTAATTATTGATCCAACTGTTTAAACTGACAATTTAACTGTTGAGAGATTTTCTTGTCTCCATTTCCAGATTTGTGCAGCTCTACAACTTTTATTTGCACATCATTGCTGTGTTCTTTGGTGTTTCCTATTGTGAAGAATGCCAAAGAGAGTCAGAACTGTGTCACCTCATATTTATAAACCACTAAAACAGGACGTCATTTTCCACTTCAGAGTTCCAACTCGAACAGGTGAACCTAAAAATATCAAATAGGACTGGAAATTCTGAGAATTTCAACTTTCAGAGACATTCGCTCTGAAAGTTGCTTTCCCCAGCATAGATGTTTCACCCAGAGACCACAGTGGAGGAATCTGATTGGCTAAAAAAAGCTTGCTTATATGAGCTCATTGGAAGCAGCCACGGAGAGCAATGAAATAAAATCAAACGGATGGGAACAAAGTATTGAAATGCGTGTAGTCTCTATTAAAATGTTTATTTAATTGCAATTTATTTTTATTTTTTTCTGACAATATCCTGGCAAGCAACGAATGCCTTCCTGGCCCTGACGGCCCACCACTGCCTTTTATTAAAGGATTTCCTATAGGGGTGGCAATAATTGTGACATGTTTTAAAGGAAAAATATTTGTTTTCTGTTTAGAATGTTATATATCTTATAATTATGTTACTTGAGGTCAGATTTTTGTGAATAAATTGAGTTAAAGATCACAGTATCCAATACATAGTAAAGATCACAGTCCGAGAACGGACGGGACGGGAAATGGATCGTTGTTGTTGAGCCATTATTTGCGCTCTGTGTAAAAAGGCTAAATTTTCATCTGAAAAATGAGCGGTTCAATTATTTCTGCTTGAAATCAGCTGAATTTCAAAATCTTAGAGTAGGATAATCACTACACAGATAATTCATTCCAACAGAAATTCCAGAATATGTTTAGTAACCCCATGTGGTTTGTTGTTTGCTGTTTCTCATTTTGATTAATCATGCAATTGGTTCTTTGCTCCTTGTTTTGCAAATGTTCGGGGTCCCGGTCATGACCCACAGACCCTCTGAGATCCTATACCTGAACTTTTGTTGTTGACCACAAGAGGACGCTGTTTTGTGTGTGAAGACTGCATGCTGTTCCTCCATCAAGATGCTGGAGGCGGGAGGCATTTACTCAGCAGTTGAAGGAGAAAAAGGACAGATTGTTTTTTAGGGTGGAGTTATCCCAAACAATTACAGCTCCAGTCCAAATCCTTAATCTGTCGCCATCTGTGGAATTCACCCACTTCTTGCTGTACTTTCGTCTTTTATTTGTTCTTGGTATACAAGTCAGCAGTGTGGGCTTGAGTAATCCATTTCCCTGTATGAAACTCCTAAGAAACAGCTGACGGCTTTTTCTCGACACTCGAAAAAAGATATCCGGGACAAGCTTTTTAATTCTTATTTTTTTGCTCCCAGTCGTGAAAGTGAAAGAAAAACTTTCTTCTTAAAACTAGTTGATATTCGTTTGTCTGCCTGCTATGTGCAAATTGAATTTTGAAGTGAGGTGGGATGATGATGTGGGGGTAAGAGAAGGAGCCGTTTGGTGAGAGCACAGAGGAGTGATGTAGTGTGTTGGTCTTGGAACAAGGGAGGAGAGCTGAGATAAGCTGTTGCTATGGGAGGAGAAGAGGATGATGGGCGGTCCGTGCCAGCAGGCGTGGGAGGGAGAAGAAGATGGAGATGAGGCAGGAGTGTGTTCGTATCATGGGGGGTTCTGGGATGAACAGAACTGTTGGTTATGTAACTGCTGTATTTGGGTTTTAATGAACCTCTTTCTTCCTGTTCACTGGCTACTGAGGAGTTACTGTTGGCAGGAGCAGCATAAGCACACACACACACACACACACACACATAAAAAGTTCTTTTGCTGTGCAGAGATTTCTGAAACACACAACACATTCTTTCCAAGAATGAAACCTCCAGGGCGAGAGCTCAAAACTTGGTGTAGCAAAGTTTTTTAGTTTTACTTTAGTGGAATTGAAGCCTTTAACTTTGCGTATCTGTCCTTTAGTGGGAGTTCATGAGTAGTACAAGATGAATCTATATGTCACTGAGGAGGATTTCATGTAGGTTTAACTGCAGTAAATTTTTCCAGGACTTCCTCGGCGTAAACAGAGAGGGCTCAGAGCAGCAGCTGCAGGACATGTATGTGTGTGTGTGAGCTTGCATGTGAAAATGTGAGAGTCTTTTAAGTACAAGTATGGGATGCTTCTGTGCACCCTGATTCCAGCGAGTCAATATTTACTCAGTATTCTGAGACTTGAAGAAAAAGAACTTGTTTCAGTATTTATGGATGTGGGCAAACGTGAAATCTTTGCAGTCTTTCCAAACCCTGTGACTGTTGAGGACACAAACGCACACTCACAAACACACACACACTCACACACACACACACACACGGTGACGGGAAAAAAGTGAAAGAAAACCTTGCACCGCTTGTGTGAAGTTAAGTAACAGAGTTTATTGATATTAGCAGATCAAGTTTGTTGATATAACTGAAAGTGATGATATTTGTTGTGAAACAAAGCTGCATCTTGGTTTGGTGGCCATCCAGTCGTCCAGGTCTCTGGTTCAGAAACATCAGGGTGTCGGTTTGTTTTCAAAATAAAAGCTTGTCTTAGGTTTGGAACAGGGAACGTGACGAAAAGCATCTATATAAAAATGACTTATTTGCTGAACTCAACAGGGGGACTGATTTGAATGTTATTTAAAAGCAACCACACAGTGGGAGGTCAGAATTTGACAGACATCTCACCTAACCGGGTTTATTGTAAACTGATTTAGTCTGAGTGGTGTTATTTGGAATAATTTGTTTTAATTATGCTTGTTTTGGTCGAGCGGTATTATTGTGATGAATACTCATTCAATGAAACCCCCTCCGGTGTTTGCTGTGGAATGGTGACATGTTTGCTTTTAAGACTCAAAAGCAAACATGTCATCTGTGTCTATTCTAATTTGTTTTTGCTCCTGGAAGAAAAGTGAACAGGGCTAAATGGAAAAAAATGGGGCTTACGGTAAATATGCTACAATGTTTTGGTAGCTGAGTAAAAAAAACTTCTCGTCCTTAAAGTAACGCCGCTTCTCAACAAGAACTTTGATGCGTGATTAATATTGCTCGGTAATTAAGGCTCTATTTTTTTTCCCTTCCAGATATAAAAATGACATCGGTATTCCATTTGTTCGTCTGTATGTCATCATTTGTTTTTCATTATCACCAATCTGGACTTTAAAAATCATAAATAATTGAAGTCTTTCAATATTTTTTTTCAATTTTTATTTACATATTTTCCATGCAAAAATGATTTAAAAGTGATTTCTTAGTTATCTCCAGATTATATATCCAAAAAACTGAATGAATATAGGCCACCAAACATTTCTTTGATGTTTGGTGGCCTTTGATCTTATTTACCAATAAGATGATCAATTCTACATTTAACATTCTGAACCCCCGTTTATTTTCATGGAAGAAACCAGTAAAGAATTAGCAATCAAAATTTTGAGTATTTTTTTTTTTTATATTAAAACCTCACTTAAATTATTTTATTTATTTATTTTTTAATAAAAAGTTAATCACATCCCCAAAAAGTCCTGGATATTATGGCATCATTATCACCGCCGCTGCGTCTGCACGTCCTTTTTCTTGACCTGGTAACTCAAAAACTGCTTCATGGATCATTTTCAGATTTTATACCCACATAGAACCTAGTCTGAGGAAGAACTGGATTCATTTGGGGTTTTTCGGTCAAAACCGTTCGTCCATTCATTATTCATTCATTATTTGTTATCGCTCTCACTTGTCCTGTACAGGGCGTAGGGGGCCAGCTGACGTTGGGCGAGAAGGGCGGACCGGGCTGACACATAGAGACTAACAACTAATCACGCTCACATTCACTCCTACGGCCAATTTAGAGACGCCATTTCAGTTATACTGCACATTTTTGGGCTGTGGGAGGAAGCTGGAGATCCCGGAGAGAACCCACGCAGACACAGGGGCAGAAAGCCAGCAGAGGTTGATGCAAACCCGGTATCTTCTTGCTTCTTACCCACTGTGCCGCCAGCCGTTGATCCAATTAAGTCCAAAATTTGGTTCATATGAATCGACTTGAGGATTAATATCTGTGGTACATCATATTTTAATCTAATAGTTCATATTTCACTTTGCTTTTTCCTTTTTTTTTTACAAAAACCCCCGTTCTTCAGAAATATCTTCACATTTTATTCAAGGTGTTTTCAATAAGGGGAATTGCTTGTAAAACGCAGGGGATTGGGGACTTTCAGGAATTTTCACTTGCTGTCGGAGACGAAAGTGTAGGTCTAGTCTTCTTCTTATTGTTTTATTTACAAGTAAATTCCCTGTCAATAAAGGTAAAAAAGGTACAGATTAACTTTTTTCAACACATTATTGTAGTGTAAAATAAGTACACATTTGAAAATGATCCTGGAAATAGTTGGGAGATGGCATTAAAACAAAGGATCTGTAGCAGATGTTATGGAAACTGACGATTCCATAACGTCTCCGTTTCAGGGATATAACTAGTGAACTAAGTGTTTGAATGGACACATGTCTTTGCTAACTGTTTACTATCCTCTAATTTATACATTTTTGCTTCACCGAACTTAACCATGATAAAGAAGTAAATTCTGTTTATAGAGTTTCCTGCTCTTTCATAGCATACGGGGTAAGTGAGAAGATAAGAGGAGCAGGGAGAAGGGGGATTCATCTATGACTGTTTTTAAGCGTCCCTTTCTTAACTGTCCATCTCTACTACAGAATAGCTAATCATGTAGACTTAAAGATCATTTGATAAATCATGATGGTTGGGCTCGGGTTTGTGCCTGTGCTGCTTGCCAAGCAGACGATGTTGCATAACCTGTTTGTTTGTGGATTTCCTGTATGTGTTTATGTGTTTGCATGAATGTGTATATGCGCATTTCTTGTGCGTCCTCTCTCATGTATCAAACGGCCCATTCCCGAAGATGACACGTTGTTCAGGAATAACCTCTGAGTCTCATCTCCAACCGTAAGACCCACAGTCGATTTCACACCAGCTCAGTAGGAAATGTATCTGCTAGTTACTGTACAGGCTGAGCCCCCTCTCCTCTTCCCCTCCCAGACTAAACCCTCAATTGCGGCTTGTTCAGGCTGTGTGGATGGAGGTGTGTGTGGAAGAGGAGAAAGGGGAGGTGTAGAGGAATGTGGGGTTAGGTCGGGTGGAGCGGGATGTCGGAGGGAAAAGAGAGGTCTCTATGTGGGTCTGTATGTGGACTCTTCAGTGCGATTAAAGATGTATGTGACTGCATTGATGAAAGTGTGTTTTCCTACGGTGTTTACTCCTCCGGGGCCCACTGCCTACCTGACAGGACCGGAGAAAAGTAATGGAGGAGCAGAGGAGGAGAAGAGTTGAAATTAGGAATTTTTCTTTTTTCCTTTAATCAAGGAATATTAAACCTTATATTTTATATGTTTGTAAATAAGTCAAGTCGGAATGCTTAAAAAAAAAAAAAAAATGCAGAGAAGAAAGGATGAAAGAGGGGAAACAACCAAACGAGTGAGAGAAAACCAGAAACCGGTACATATACGTCAGGAGCGCTGAACTACATTTAAGAGTGCAGGAACTGGCTTGTATGTTTTTTGCTGTGCAGAAATGCGGGCCTGTGCAGAAACGCACACACACATCCCAAATACAGAGCAGCGGGAACACTGTGGGCTGTGTACGGCGGCTCTCCTTCACTTCCGCACCATAAATGTGTGTTTGCTATACGAGGGAACACGGGGAGAAAAGAGGAATTCATGTTGGTGTTTATTTGAGCTTTGGCCAAATCCAACCTGGGGCGGCTGTGTTGGCGCGCACTCCACACCAAACCCCGGCCACTCCTGTACCCCCAGCCAGAAGCACACATACTCCACACACACTCATTTATTGAGCGAAAATTCACTGCTCACACACATACCTGTCCATCCTAGCCATATCAAGGTGTGTTTGTCTTTCCCTGGCCACCATTCTAGGTCCTCCCAGAGCAGGTATTTCCCTCTCTTTCCCACAGACACATACACAAGTTGACACGCACACTGCAGCCGTGGAGGGGGGCCGTCGGTGGGCTGACTGACTGAAGTACTTGCATTGATAACCTGCAACGCATAGTCCCTCAGTCTCACTTTGTAGCCGTCCCCCTCAACTGGAACTCCCTTCGCCCTGCTCTGTCTCCTTTCTGGCTTCTGACTCTAGGACCGTCTGCGGACGCGCTCAGACCCCGTGTTTACTCATCACCCCTCTATCGCTGTCAGCATGACGCCTATCCTGCCGATCTCCCTGCTGCTGCTCGGCCTCATAGGGGCTCATGCCACCCCACCTGCAGACCTCCGCATGGCTGCCGCCATGGGTAAGAATGACGCCTTTTTACCCGTAAAAGCTAATCCTGATGATGTGATGTCTGACATTTAAGACTGTAAAAAATTCACTGTAAGCATTCAGAATTGAAATGCCAAGCTACTAAATGAATACGGAATACTGAGTTAACTTTTAAAAGCTAAATAGAACGATATAATTACCTTAAGGTTTCAATTCTGTCCATGTACGCATGGCGGTATGATGAGTGTGAACTATATCATGTGGCATAAAGTGAATATTTATTTTGCTTTGTTTTATTTAAATTTGTTTTAATATGCTGGCTATTTAGTTTTAATGCAAAAGGTCTTAATTTCACAGTTGCATTGATTTCTGTTTTTCGGTGGCTTTGTACATTTATCTTTTAGGGCGACTGTTTCGGTTTTATTAATCAGCCAGTATTTAAAACAAGAGTATTTTGTGTTTTACTCCCGATGGTTTGAAGTTTCAAGCAACTGATTCAGGAGGGAGTGGCAGTGTGTGTGTGAGTGATGGAGAGGAGAAATGGAGGGAGAGAGGTGAAGGGTGAGAATGGAGAGCCGTGTTGGACATTTTGGTACCATTGAGATTTTACAAGGCCAAAAATTTCAGAACTTTGGCTGGTAACCCAACACATCCGCCCTGCTGAAAGGAGATTTATTAGTATTAGCATACACTTCCACCGAAAACATGTCCACAGTCTTTGACACACATGAGGTATGATGAAGAAAAATCTTGACTTCTAATCATTTGAGGAAAAGGAATGAACTGGAGGAGTCTCAGTTGTCTTTCTTAGATATATGGGTTTATTACAGACAGATCTGTTATAACAGAGAAGATCCCGGCATGTTCTGGTCCGAGTCTCAGCCCGGATTATTGCCATTCAGATCCAGCAGGATTGTTATATGCTAACAATGTTGGGGCTAATCTACCAGGTCAGACTATCTTGTGCTTCAGACAGAACGGCACACACATTTGTCAGACATAACATGATGAAAAGACTTGTGAAACGACATAAGGGAGTATTTTCATTTCCCAAACATCACCGAAATCAACATGAGAATACTTTTGACCTAAAACCTCATCAAAGTTAACTTTTTCAAATTTTTTACGATCTTTCTGCTGCATCTCGCTGTGTTCAGTCTTAATTGGATTGATAATGCCTTATTGATAAATCTAAGAGATTCTCTTACACAAACATTTAAAGTTCTCATTCTAAGTTTTCTCTGTCTCATCCTGGCCAAGTATTTCTAATCTCTCCTCTCCATCCTCCACAGTTCCCACCCCTGTTGCCTCCCTAAATCCTGTTTATCTGTCTCCTCCCACTTTCTCACAAGCCCTCGCCCCTCTCCTCTTAATACCTCTGTTGTCCCCACCTCCCTCCCACCGTTACACCATTATCTCCCTTCATTTCTATGATTTTATAGATGTACAGTTGTTAAGCAGATGATGAGGATATGAAAACAATAATATCTTTCCTGCTCCCTCATCTGCAGCGGCAGGCTTGTGCAAAACTCGTCCCACAGACATCGTCTTCATCGTTGACAGCAGCCGCAGTGTTCGCCCCTCAGAATTTGAGCAGGTCAAGGTCTTTCTGGCAAAGGTCATCGAGGGGCTAGATGTTGGACCCAACGCCACCCGTGTTGGAGTTGTTAACTACGCCAGCCGCGTTAAGAATGAGGTACGGGGTTCGACACGCCTTCACTCACACTGATGTTTTTATTGATAAAATCGCTGACCTTGCTGTTATCCAACCACAGGTGTCACTGAAGACACACCGCACCAAAGCTGGACTGATTAAGGCTGTAACCAAGATCGAGCCCCTGTCCACTGGAACAATGACCGGTCTGGCCATTACCTTCGCCCTGAATGTGGCCTTCAGTGAGGCGGAGGGTGCTCGTGTCAAATCCCCTGACATCAGCAAAGTGAGACCCCTGCTTTCATACATGCACTTCAACTAAATAATACTGATTATTTATTTAAATCTCATTTTGCTCATCTTGCTTCCCAGGTTGCCATCATCGTGACAGACGGGCGTCCCCAGGACAGCGTGAAGGATGTGGCTCTTCGCGCACGGGACGCCGGCATTGAGATTTTTGCAATTGGTGTTGGACGTGTGGACATGAGCACCTTGAAGCAGATGGCCAGTGATCCACTGGATGACCATGTGGACTACGTGGAGAGCTACAGCGTCATCGAGAAGCTCACCAAGAAGTTCCAGGAGGCCTTCTGTGGTAAGAATGGAGGAATAAGGAACGATGGGTTGTGTTATTTAAAGAAAGAGGCACAGGTGCTGCAAACAGGGATAGAAATAGCTTAAGCTGGTAAAGAAATAATTACTGTCAGGGAGGGTCATTATTATCCACCCCCCTTCATGCATGCTTTTCATTCCAACAAAAAATTTTCCTCCCTTTTGTCCATTCCTTAAATAAACAGGACTACAGTGTATTCTTTCACTTCATACTCATTAAATTCTCCCAGCACAGGAGGGCATCTGGGCAGGAACAACCTTTTTGGAATGACTGATCTCTCTTAAATTACTGTTACTGTTAGCTACAATCATTAACAAAGAAATTCAAATTAGTTAGGTCCCTTTGCTCTCCCAGTCTGCTGCAGTTTTGGACGCTGTCTGCCTCTCTGTCTCCAGCAGCCAAGCTGACTGCAGGTAGTTTCACCCAGGGGTAGAGCGACATGAAAGCAGTGTTGGACTGTTATTGGATGAGCCTGTTCCTCAAATAAAGAAACAAAGAGATCTTTTTTTTTTGTTTAAGGCTTCTCCAATCTTTTCCACCTGTTTGTTTTAATGATCCCCTGGACTCTTGCGCCGTCCACGCACATTAAAACCGCTCTGCGTGTCACAGCGGATCATTAAAAAAACAAATCAATGCTTGATTTTTCAAACTGACATAGTTTCATTCTCTCCTCCTAACCCCAACCACCGACCCCCCCCTCCTCCTCCGCTGTGTGTGTGTGTGTCTCAACACATGTTCTACTGCGTGTACTTGTGTGCTCCGCACACGCACACACACGCACAGTGTCGGACCTGTGCATCACTGGAGATCATGACTGTGAGCAGGTATGCATCAGCAGCCCGGGATCATTCAAGTGTGCCTGCAAAGATGGCTTTACCCTCATGGATGATGGTCGCAGCTGCAGTGGTGAGTGTGTGTGTGTGTATTTGTTTGTGTGTTTGTGTGTGTGTGTGTGTGTGTGTGTGTGTGTATAGAAGTATTCATCCCAGCAGGTCTACTGGGCTACCAGAGTAACATCGCCTTTCGTCCGTCTAATATTAACAGCATGCAGCAACTCGGCGACAGATGTGGTGTTTCTGATTGACGGCTCTAAGAGCGTCCGTCCTGAGAACTTTGAGCTGGTCAAGAAGTGGATCAACCAGATCATCGACAAACTGGACGTTTCTGACAACAAGGCTCACGTTGGACTGGTGCAGTACTCCAGCGCAGTCAGACAGGTACCGGTGTTTGTCTGTCACCTAATACTCAGCTTCCTTTTTGTTCTTCATTCCAACGTCATATTTCCTCCTCCCCTCCTGCAGGAATTCCCATTGGGCCGCTTCAACAACAAAAAAGACCTGAAGGAGGCTGTGAAGAAGATGGCCTACATGGAGAGGGGAACCATGACAGGTCAGGCGCTCCGCTATATGACAGACAGCAGCTTCAGCATTGGTAACGGCGCCCGGCCAGGAGTCACCAAGGTTGGCATTGTCTTCACCGATGGACGCAGCCAGGATTACATCGGAGATGCTGCCAAGAAGGCCAAGGAGCACGGTGGGGGAGAGAATCGATGATTTATTAACTGACTGATGACTCTAGAGTGTGTGTTGTATAATTAGTTAAAACGCAGAGCACAGTTGAATATGTCAGATGAGGGAACTATCAGTTTCTATGGCACAGGTTTCAAGATGTATGCTGTTGGAGTGGGCAATGCAGTGGAAGACGAGCTGAAAGAGATCGCCTCAGAGCCGACTGGGGAGCACTACTTCTACACCGCTGACTTCAAGGCTATGACCCAGATCGCCAAGAAGCTACAGATTAACATCTGCCAAGGTCAAATATGATGATAAAATACAGACCTTTAAAATCCTTACATTATCACTGGTTATTTTACTGGGCTTACTAGTAGAATAACACCTGAAGATGTGCTTTTTGCTCTCACAGAGGATGACCCCTGCGAATGTGACTCCCTCGTCAAGTTCCAAAGGAAAGTAGAAGATGCCATTCAGGCACTAACGAAAAAATATATCCTTCACTTGAAATGTTCTGAGAATTTAATATTTTACGGGGGGAAGGGAACAATGCTTTGATCGTGTTTTTTCTGTCTTGTTGTTTGTTGTCTCCATTGTTGCTGTCCTTAACAGAGCCTTACTAGAGAGTATGTCGAAGAGGATCGCCTTGCTGGAGAACAAAATCGTCTGAGGGCTCGCATCCGACTCTTCCCCATTCACCTGCAAACACACCCACACATACAGCTACACTCCAAACAATTTCTACTTCCTGTAAAATGCTGAACAGGAGCATTTATGTGCACGTGTGTGACCCCTGACCTCAGTCTGTATTCTGAGCTCTCCCAAACCACCTCTGTCCCTCCTCTCTCGTTCCTACCCCTTCACCCTCGGGTCTCCTGGGACACGAAGCGCCGGTTGCCAGCTAGACCACACCTCTGTATGTGTACGCGCTCCGAAGAACATCCTCCATAGACAGCCTGTGTGTTTGTTAATAAAAGTCTTCCCTCATAGGGAAACGGTAAACTGAAGGATTTTTATTCTTTGGTGCTTTCATAGTGATGAATTTCTTCAAACCCCATAGAGTCAGTGTTTTCATGTCAAACAGAGCAGCATCCCCACCTTCTCATTTCTGTCTGATTATATCTGTTACTGCTATCTCTCTCTCTCTCTCTCTCTCTCTCTCTCTCTCTCTCTCTCTCTCTCTCTCTCTCTCTCTCTCTCTTTGCTCTCATATTTGATGGCTTCGGCTGTCAATCATAATCCCCACACAAAGGTATCTAATATATTTGAATATATATGAAGCTAAATTAATAAGATATTTGTCTGAAAATAAGGGTACATCAGTGATGTTTTTTTGTTTTTTTTTATTTGCTAAATAAAGGTGATTCAGGAATGAAATATTTTAAATTGTGATGCTATTGTATGCAAGATAACTGTTACACACACTCAATAAATTCTTAGATGAGCCCAGTTTTCGAAGATAAATACTACTAAAAGTAAACGTAATGTCCTGAGGGTCTGTGCTGCCATAATGTGGACTCCAGGGACCACAAGGGCTTGATGGTTGTCCGCTAAAAAAATAGTGTACTGATTGAATTACCTGCTGAAGATTTCAGCCACATCATTCATTTATATTTAGAGCTTTTTTTGTAATTTTTTGCATCTTCGTCTTCATCTTTCCACTGCTCCCATTTGGAATCGCTAGAGTGGGTCATCTGTTTACATCCGCAGTACTGCTGGTATTACTCCGGGGTTGGGAACCGCACTAAAATCAAGTCTTTTAATCCGAGGACCAAATTAATCATTGAATCCAAGTTATTGTTGTAGCATGGTAGTATGTTTAAGACATGTACGATAAGTTATTTGTTCATGCTAGGCAGCTCATGAGAGCATGACAGCTTGTTTATCCTTGTGATGTACCCTTGCCTGGTGTCAGCTGATATAGGCTCCACCCCCCACGACCCTGGCTGGATTGAAATAAATTTTTGGATTTTTAGGGGTTGCTTTTTAAAGACTCCTTAAACTTCATATCCTGTATTCATTTGTATGCAAATGATAAATAATGATTTAACTGAAGAAATGAAGCAGTTACCTGCTTATTTTTCACAAATCTGCTGTACACAGCACCATCAATTGTAAATCTTTGTGCTGTTTAATGTCAAATAGAGGACAGAGGATGCCAAAGAAATGGCTGTGGTAGGTATGATAGGTATTTTACATCAGATCTTGCATTTTAAGGCCAACAGAGTTCAATTGATAAATAGATAAATGGCCACAAATGCACTTAGCTACAGTCATGAAAACTTGTATTTTTAGCTGCAAAACTGAACCATTTATCACCAGCTGTAATAATGAAAAGAACAAACAATACACCCTCCTTGCAGAAGGTCGTCTACCAGCCAGGACATTGTCTGTTAAGGAGCAGTACAGACTGTGGTTATTGTAGGTTTGCTTCAAGAGTTTGAGAAATGAATATCACAAACCATTTTCTCTCTGGTACAGTAACACAAACTTCAGATATCTCTAAAGTATAGAGCAGCCCACCTAAAGACAACATGATATTTCCAGCAGTGAAATAGCTGCTCTGACAGACAGCTCCAGATCATTTCAGCCTCAAAAAGCCTGATAATCCACTCTTGAGTCAAATGTTCAAAATTCTAAAAATAAAAAAAAAAGAGGATTGGAGCGCCCTCCAGACTTATTGGCACCCCTTAAAAAAAAATAGTACAATGAGATTTGAAAAATGTCTTTGTGTATGTACCCATGATATTTATTTGAAATTATTCACAAAAAATCTACCCTCTCACAGAAAGACATCAACCATTAAATTCTTAATATAAAACAAATATATTTCTCTAAAACATGTGCACCACAATTTTTTGGTAGACTACACTTAATTCTTTCTGTGTTTAATATTTTGAGTTGCTGGTGTTGGTGCCATATGAAGGTGGTTAGGGAGACCTTTTGACTCCCAAGACTCAACTGACCAACGCAATTCTCTAGCTCTAGTCCTTGAGAGTCTTTTGCCAGTCCAACCATCCTCCCCACAGTGAATGGTGTCAGTTTGCAGACACAACCTTCTCCAAGCTGATATTTAACATCTGCAGTCTCTTTAAACTTCTTTATCATTGATCTAACTTTTGAAACTGACATTTTGAACTGTGAAGGGTTTTTTTCTTGTTATTTATACCAGATTTGTGCAGCTCTCAAACTTTTCTTGCACACCCTTGCTGTGTTCTCTGGTCTTTCATATTGTGAAGAACATTATGTCACTTATGTTTGGGGAGAGAGTCTTTTGATCAAATAAGTATGAATTGTGCCTAAAGCACAATCATTTTACAAAACAATTTTAGCACTTTGAAATTTGATCCAAATGTAAAGTGCGTTATAAATTAAATGTATTATTAATATTATTATTATTACTATTATTATAAAGCGTTAAATCAATTATTATTAAAGTTTATTATAATTAGTATATTAATTCAAATCTGATTTACTTTATTATTATTTTTAAAGAAAAGGTTTATCTGGGACATGTGAATTGTATCCCAATTCTAGATTGAAATGTCTTTAATGAATTTTGAAAGCAATAATTTACACGGATAAGTGAAAGCACCCTATGATCCTGCTAATTGGGCCAGCTGCGTCACGCTTACGTCATACAGGAAGTGAAGACCTTCCTAACTCATAACAGCTGAACGAAACCACAATGAGAAGTTGGCTGTTTGTCTTGGTGTCACGTGAAAGACGATTCTGGACCGGAATTGCTTTGCGTTCTGATGTAGTAGTCTAGTCCGAACACAAAGTTGTGGCTCGCGAGGTTTCTCTTCTCGGGTCTGCTTCAAAGCCGCAGTTTAAAGCTGGTTGCAGCTAGCCTAGCTTAGTAAGCTAGCCGTCAGAGCACCCAGTTGGAGACGCGTCTGGAGGCGGCCCGTCTGGTTAATGATCTGTGGAACGAATGCCTCCTCAGTGAGCGAAGATTAGAAAACAAGCTCCTAGAATTTTATCAGTTAAGAAAATCAAAGTTTGCATCACGCTAACAGCAGCGGCGCGGTAAACACAGAAGCTAATAGCTGCGTTGACCCAGTTCTAGGTGCTTCGGGTGCGGTACCGGAGATGGCCAGTAATCCAGCAGTAGGCTTTATCCGTCAATCTAATGGTGAAAACACTCCGGGACATGTATCTGGATCTGACCGCCCACATCGCTACCATTCCGAGACAGGATCCGACGCTGACCCGACAGTGAAAACCTTACCACGACTGTGCAGCCGGGACGAGGACGAGCGAAAAGCTGCCCTGGAGGAGCTGAGCCAAGGGGTTCTGGTGTGTTTAGAACTTGACCAGCCTGGTTCGGCACGACTGAGTAAAGCAACACTCCTGCATCTACTTCGCTTGTCCAAGACGTGCCCGCTGCAGGATGTGCGGGAGAGAGCAACGGAGTTGCTGCTAAATGCAAAGGTAATATTGACAATTCTAACCCCTTCAGTGTGTGTTCACATCGGCGGGAGAATAATGCTGAACAGCTTTCCAGCAGATTGAATCAAATTTAAGACAAAAGTTTGAGTTAAAGTTAGCCTTTTGCTGCCTATTAAATATGTGTATATCCCCAAATGATAAAGGTGAATGGTGAGCTTACAACTGACCGGCCCCTGATCGTTTTAGGCTCATTACCATTTTCTATCAGTTGCTGGATGTTTCATCAGACAACTGCAGGAGGTGATGCAAGACTGTGCACAAACAAGCAGCCCGGACACGCCCCCTCCCGGTGTCCTGAGACCCTATGACACACCCCCGTGTCCCCTCACACCGCTGCAGTTTTTACTATTTTGCGGTGCTTGTGAGCTTTATATGCCTCCTTTGTTGGAAATAAGGGTTGTTCTACTGGTTTTGCGATGATGTCTGTAAGTTTAATGCATGGCTACAGATTTTACGAGTTTCACTATATGAAACTGCTCTTTCACATTACAGTACACCTGTTCCAGACGAGTCTAATGGAGTTGAGGCTGTCTGCAGAGCTTCTTCATTTTATAGTGTGTTTTACATGTGTTAAATACAAAATGTGTTTAAAAACATTCAATTCATTAATTCTCAATCCAACGCCCTTGATTTTATTTTAGGTTATGTGGTGCCACTTTGATTCTCTATACGTTCATTTGTTTGTAAAATATCTCAAAGCACTGAATATATTTTGAGGAAGTCTTAAATAGGGGTTAATTTTAGACAAAGGAAGAGTTCATTAAATCTGTGGGATGATCGGTGCTCAGTAGCTTTCACTTCCTTAATATTGCATCATTTTCATCAAGTCACAAACAACTCATGATGTTAATCTAGATATGTGAGATTACATATATCATTTTAGACGGGCAATATTTATTGGGACCCAGTAGGTGACACGGGGAGGAAGACATGTGGCGCTGCCACCATTTATCTAGCATAGATGATGTTGACTCGATCATTCAGGTGGATTTCCTGCATCTGAAAGACAAAGAAGTGATATATAAGAAATCATATGTCTGTTTTTTCCTTCTAGGAACAAGGAGTTGAAGTCCCTCGAGTTCTGGCGTCAGGCCCAAGTGCCTTTATCCACGCAAAAGAGGTGTGTATACCTTGTTTGTATACGTATATTTGATCCCGAATATTAATGTGGATTTTATATCACCAAAAAGTCTAGGATATTATGGAATCATCATTGTTGTATGTTAACTCGAGAACTCAATACTTAGTTAGTATTTTAATAATCAGTGTTAAAACAGTTTCTTGTCCATAACTTCTCAACTGTCTAAATTTAGTTTATAAGAATTGTCATATGGAAATCTGTCTCGTTTATTACCGAGTTCAAAAAAGAATAGCTAACTGTATTTATCTTTATTATTGAGTCACTATGGGGTCTGATCTTAGAGCATATTGCTGACTTCATTAAAAAATGGTTTGGTTGAGTCAATCTGGATTGTCAGAAATTATTAATGAGTCACATTTAATTTGATGAGTTCCATCAGAGGGATTGCTTTCACAAAGCGGGAGATTGGGGGCTTTTGGGGACATAACCTTGCCGTTGAAGACGACCGCGTCGGCCTGGTTGATTAATGCGACTCTATCCTCAGTTTCCCCCATAAACGGCTAGTAGTTCAGGATTCAGCTGCCCTTATCAAAGCCAGAACTTTTACTATTTAATAATCCATAATTTATCCTTTCTTTCAGCAGCTTAATTTGCTTCCTTTAAGTTTTATATTGATTTCAAAATTCTGCTTCTTACTTTAACAACTCTTGACAATTTGGTACCTCAGTATTTCTCGGCTCTCCTTCACATACGTCTGCACACCCTCCTCCATGAGTCTCTCTGTACCTCGTGTCTGTTTCACCGCCGTGTGGTTTCAAGTTTCCAGTGATTTAGCCCCATGCATGTGGTGCTCCCTCCCACAGGGCATTTATAATACTGACCCTCATCGTATGTTTAAAATCTCAACTGAAGTTTAGTCATTAAGTTTGGTGCTAACCCTGTAAACATATTTACATTATTCTTTTTTGGTTCATTTTAGCTGACTATTCTTATACATCGTTGTTGTGTACAATGCTGATTGTACTGTGTTTTGTGCGGAGTCCTTGAATGCCTTGAAAGGCGCCCATAAATGTGGCGATATTAGAATTTGTGCAGGCTGACATCCTGATAAACTGTCAAACACCTGTGAAGGTTTCTAGAGGTTTCGCATTTCGGTGCTAGCATTAGCTCTTCTGCTGCAATACTGAATTACCTGTTGCCTCATGTGATGTCTGATGTCATGAGAAACGGAAACAAACATTTATGGATAAAGAGTAGTGAAAATGTGGATTTCATCTAGAATATGACTAAAGAATCAGCACTTTCTGACACTGGCTCAATATGAAGGGTGCGATATACTCATTAAGTTAATAAATATTGAATAGCAGGCCATATTAGTTCTTCCCTCCTTCCCCAGCCCGCCATTGTGCTACTAAACTGCTCTTTCCCCTGAACTGAGGAGCAACCTCCTTGCTCCCCTCAGATTAGTCGAATCTGTTGACTCCTTTTTAAAAAAACAAAACTTGTTAAAACCCACCTTTACCGACTGGCTTTTCCATAATATAATTGCTTTATGCACTGTGTCTTCATGTCTGTGGTTGGCGTTGCTTTTTTATGATTTTTTCTTTTCTTGTTCACTTTTATTGATTTAGATTTTCTCATTTTGACGAAGCCCTTGTCTTTAAATCTTGCAACTTGTAACCTCTGTTTTGAGAGTTGCTTTATAAATAGAGCTTTGATTGATTGAAACGTCACCATTGCCAAATAGTGTGCGTTTTTTTACTTCATCCCAAGTTCAAAAATGTCAATGCTGTTTTATTAGTCACAAACATTTTGTGATGTATTTCAGCCTGATCATATCGCGGTGATGATAAATCGCAGTGATGATAAAAGCCCAGTTTGTTGGTCAAAGTATTTTTTTCGTAATGTGACTAATGGTGTTTGGTTAGATTTATACTGTGAGATTTTAAGGGGCAGGCTAGGAGATTTAACTTCCTTTTTTTTTTTTTCAAACTGTTATTTAATTCTTTTAATTCACGTTCACATGAATCCTTGGTGTCTGAGTGTTTCTCTGCAGAACATTGCATTGTCAAGAGGCCAATGTGTTTCCCAGCCCCTGTCAGTGGTTTTAATGTTTTGGCTGATTGGTATATTTATCTTCATTGCATTGAACTTTTATTTTCCTCCTCCAATCGTATTCTCCAGATGTCGGAAGAAGGGCCAGACCGAGACATCCTTGTTGAATCTTTTCTTTCATCGGGTCGCATGGATCACATCACCATGATAATGGCCCTTCACCCTGCTTACCTGAGCTGCTTCCTGGCGACCCAGCATGCTTTGTTGGAGATGGATGGCCCCTTGCCTCGTCACTGGAGACATTACATTGCTGTTATGGTAAGAAAATAAAGATGTAAAGCTGTTACAGGGAAACATTTTCTTCTACAAGCTTTGCATGATTGTTTTTTTTTTTTTTGAAAATACTAGCCAAATTACAATGTTCCTGCTTTTTCTTTTCTTGTCGGTACCTTTTTAGAGTCCCCACCACTCGGGGGTATTACTTCTCTTCTCAGCTTTTGACAGCGCAAGCATCGTTGTTCAAACTACAGATTGTACTTCCACATCGTTAAATGACCTCCTCAGCCATAAGAAAATGTAGAAGTCGGATCCAGTAAGAGCGCTGCTCGCTCTGATTGACAGGAACGTCTCCCCAAAAGGGATAATTGATCTGTAATGAAGCACTACTGAAGGAATACGCAAGGTTCAACTACTGTACGGCCTATTTTGTTTATAACAATTTTCAGGAACACATTTCTGTGTTTTAAGCTGTCCAGACCAATTATCAACATAATGTGTTCAACCTGTCATTTCCTGTAGTGTGTGTTTGTCACAAACAATATAGCCAACTATTTAGGAGAACTTTTTTTTTTTTTTTTCAGTCAGGCACCATATTGTTTGAAAACGGACCGCTCATCTTGGTCGTTCAGGTTTTTTGAGGAAAGTTCCCAAATGGCTGCTGTGAAAAACTTCTAATGCCTTGTTAACCCTTTGTCAGACCTAATTCATTCAAACTCAGCAGAAACAAATCAAACTTGGCTACTTAGATCTGCCTGAAATTGCACTCTCTCTCTGTAGTTTTATGTGCCTGGTCATGACTAGTATAAATCAGCTTGTCTGTCACGGAGCTCTGTCAGTCTTGAAGCTCACAAAGACGCTGCAATCCCGGTTCTGGCATCCATTCCAGCGCTGCTCCCCACCTGCGGTTTTATGGCATGTGTAGTAATTATACAAACACCAGTGATTGAGGTGTGTTTTTCACGTCTCCCACGTTTTTTTTTCCTCCCGATTATTCACAGGCTGCTGCACGACATCACTGCGTGTACCTAGTGCAGCAGCACAGTGCTGGCTTTCTAGAGGCTGGAGGGGAAGAGAGCTGGCTGACTGGCCTTGAACGCGCTCCCACTAAGCTCCGCAGCCTGCGGACGCTCAACAGGCTGCTGGCACACCGACCGTGGCTCATCACGCAGCAACACATCCAGGTCAGACATAATACTCTCACTCTCCCGTTCCAACTTTGCTTAATAGTCTTCATCTTTCGGATGTTCCCTTTAGGGGTCCTGCTCTCCCTGTCCTCTGCATCTCTCTCTGTCATACCAACTAGCTGCATGTCCTCTCTCACCACATCCATAAATCTCCTCAGAGATCTTCCCTTTTTTTTTTCTCCCTTCTGGCGGCTCCATCTCCAGCATTGTTCTACAAATAGACCCACTATTCCTCCTCTTCACGTGTCCCAACCGTCTCAATCAGGCCCCTCTGACTTTTTTCTCCATGATGTCGATCCAGTGCTGTCCTTCTGATGGGCTCCTTTCTAATCCTGTCCATCCTCGTCTCCCCCAGAGAACATCTGAACGTCAACTCTTTCTCCTCCACTTCCATCTTGCAAACATTTTTCCTTCACTCTTCTGTTACAGATAACGCCTGAACCTATTGTCCACCCATTCCACCTTGCCTGCACTCGCTTCTTCGCCTCGTCTTCTCACTCCCCATTGTTCTGAGCAGTTGGCTCTCAGTACTTAAACTCCTGCACTTTCTCCATCTCTACTCCTTCATCCTCATCATTGAACCTGCCTCCCTATCATTCACAAAAATCTATGAATTTATTTACAGGTTTTCCTCCACTTAAGCTCACCGCAGATCAAAATGTCATCTGCAAACCTCATAGTCCAGGGAGACTCCTGTTTGATCTCATCTGTCAGTCTGTCCATTACCATAGCAAACAAGAAAGGGCTCAGAGCCGATCCTTGATGCAGTCCCACCTCAACCTTGAACCCAGCCGTCACTCCTACTGCACACCTCATCCGCTGTCATACTGCTCTCAGGCATATTCTGTACCTATCTAACATACTTTTCTGTTACTCCAGACCTCCTCATTCAATATCACAATTCTTCTATCAGCACTGTGTCGTACCCCTTCTACAAATCCACAAAGACAAAATGCAACTCCATCTGGCCTCCTCCGTACTTCCCCAACAGCAATCCCAAAGCAAACCTCTCACCTGTAGTTCTTCCTTTGTATGAAACCCTGCTTCTGCCCATAAATTGTCATCTCCTTTCCTAACCTGTCTTCCACTTCTCCTTCCCAGACCTTCATTGTGTGGCTCATCAGCTTTATGCCCCTGTAGCTGCTGCAGCTCTGCAAATCACCCTTTTTCTTGAAAATCAGCATCAGTATACTTTTCCCAAGCGTCATCTCACTCTCAAAGATAATATTTAACAATCTCATTAAATACTCTACCGCCCTGTTTCCTAGAATCCTCCAAACCTCCAACGGTATGTCGTCAGGACAACTCTTCCTAATAGTCTGTCATCCCTTAATTATAATGTGATTTAATACCCTCCATCTCTGACTCATGCTGTTTATGAAATTACTTCTTCATTGATTCCACTAGATTTAAAATTTTGGATGACTAATCTCATCCTGGGAGTAATATCCGTGCTTGTGCAACATTTATTACACTGCCTTATCACCTGCCCCCGCTGCCCTGCAGGAGCTGGTGTGTCCCGGAGCAGAATCTCGCTGGTCCTTGGCTGAACTCATACATGCTGTGGTTCTGATGGCACACGCTCACTCACTCTGCTCTTTTGTGTGGGGCTGCGGCTTGCACCCTGAACCTGACCGCAGCGGAGGCTATACCTTCCGACCTCCATCACCCACTCACCTTCCGCGGAGCCCTCATAGCCCTGCTCATGAGGACGGCAGGCAAGAGGTGGGTCCAACAGTTGTTTTTCCGACCCAGCTCTTAGACGTATGAACTTAAGAATGTCAACAAGAAATAGACAAACCTGCTATTCATCCCGGTGTCGTTTCTCTTGTCACACCGGTTTTAAGACACAGGACACATAGCATTTGTGGAGTTAGTGTTGAAAAACAGATTTTAATCAAGCCTTTGTCTTTTCTAATGTTCTCCAGTTGGTTGACGGAGCAATGGAGGTTGAGGTGCTGATGAAGAGGATGGTGGAGCTGCAGGAGCAGCAGGAGGAGGAGTGCACACAGGAGGAGATGGTCACTCGCTTTGAGAGGGAACGGAGCGAGAGCATACCAACTGGTAAAAACATACTCACCGTGCAAAGAAAGCTCACGCATCATCATGGAAACAATTCACCTGTCACACTATGCAAATATACAAAAAGAATATTCACCCGTGGATGACCTGGGTGGAATTTTATTTGTTTTAAACCATGTTTGCGTGGGTTCCTACCTGATACTACGTCTCCAGGCGGACTTGACTGACTCACTCTCATTCGTGCCTACTGTCACAATTACTACATAAACTTCTGATTACAATCATCATTCATAATTGTAATCATTGCCTCCAGTTATCTTTAAATGGTTTGAAGTTTCATATTTTTAAAATTTAAAATTAAAATTTCATATTTTTTCACTATTTCCAAGTCGTTTTTCTGCTGTTTCATGGTTGACTGGCATTAGAGATGTCATCTAGTTCCCCTTTTGGCTTTGAGTGGAATATTAAATTAGTCGTCAGTGGCTTTGCGGTGCTTAAATGTTATTTTTTTGTTATGAATCTCATTTTATATCTCATGAAGCCTAATTTTTGAATAACCACATATTGATGCAAACATCATGCATCATTTAGTCACAAAGTCAAGCATAGCTGTGGTGGGCACATTTTAGTTTTAACCAAATGGAATTGGAGAGCCTTATATCTAGAAGAAGCTTATTTGTTGAATTTGTAGTAAACCGGTTGTAGTCTACTTCCGAAACCACCAATGTCTAAATCTGGCTGGATAATGGTTTTTGATTCTACAGAATAATTGTGGGATACAATACATAAAGACTCTGATTCTTTCTACGAAGACTCAGTCTATTCACAACGGGCTGTACCAAAGAGTATCTTAAAATACGGCATTGCAGTCTGGTCCGGCAGCTGGACAGTCCAGCTGAGGTCATAGATTTCTTGTCTGCTGCAGACCGCTATGAAGATCGTAGGGGTTAAAAACCACCCATCCCAGCAGTCTGTTATCAGACAGGCTCAGAAAATCATGTCCGACTCAACTCAGATTCTCCACCTGGAGATCCAACACTTACTTTCTGGCATGAGATTCAGGATCCCAACATTCAGACTGACAGACTTCATTCCTGCCCAGGTCCATTAAGCTCCTCAGCAGTAACCCCGTAGTCAGGGTCAGTCAACTACAACATATGCAAACAGAGTTGCAACATGTTTACCTGTGCAATACATCAATAAACTGTGCATATATATATGTATGTGAATTCTCTAAATGCAGCACGTGTTATAAGATACTGGTTTCAGTGAAATCATTGTATGTCTTCTGCCTCGGACTTTCTGCGAAATTGTAGTTGGACGGAGTCCAAAACAAATTTCCCTTTCAGGGACAATAAAGTGTATCTTATCTTGAGTACATTAAAGTTGTGCATACATACACAACCATGTTGATGTACATTAAACTTGAAAGCACCCAGAGAGTGCAAACCTCCACAACCGTAAAACAGAACTCATTGTGGTAAAATTTCTCGCAATCTATCTCGCAACGGTTAGCACAACTTAGCTATGGTCGCCTCTAGGATAATTATCTGTAATATTATTCCAAAACCAACCTCTTGGAACATTTCACGCAAAAGTTTTTGTTTTTTTTTAACAAAAAAACATTTCAAAATTTAAAAAAAACATAACCACCTTGGCGGCAGTAATAATTTTTTAGACAAAGTTACTTTAGTCACAAACTGTATTTCTTCTCACTGCTTATTCCAGTGTGGTCAGTGACTCTGTAGCTGAGAAACAGAGTTAAGCCCAAACCTCCACCACTGGCCTCGTCTTCACAAACAGTTTTATAGATGCAAATGAAACCCGGTCGACTCAATCAACAAAATTACCAAAGAGTTGCCTCCAAAAAGTTTAATTCTCCACGTTCTTTAACATGACCAAATCATCAACTCTGTGTCATTACACCTAGCAATTAAATGCCTATTATTTACAGTTAATGGAAACTGAAAAGTTACAGGTGAGACCATTACCTTAGTTGTTCTGCAAACGTGATAGTTTATTCAAAATCTCGTTTCTCCAGTTTGTCAAAATTGCATGGGCTTGCCTTGAGATTGCTGAAGAAGTATAGAGAAGGCAGGAAGGAGTTTCTTTGTGGATTTAGAGAAATCGTACAACAGTGCCCAGGAAGGAATTGTGGGATTGCGTGAGGAAGTAGGAGTGACGGATAGGTTCAAGGTGGAAGTGGGATTGCATCAAGGATTGGTGATGGACAGGCTGACCGATGAGGTCAGACAGGAGTCACCGTGGACTATAATGTTTGTGAATGATATTGTAATCAGTAGTTAGAGCAGGGAGGAGTTGGAGGTATGCGCTTGAGAGAAGAGGAATTAAGGTCAGTCGCAGCAAGACAGAATGTGTGTGTGTGTGTGTGTGAAGGACGTAAGGCAGATGGAACGATGAGGATGAAGGAGTAGAGGTGGAGAAGGTGCAGGAGTTATCTTTGACAGAAGACGGTGGCTCTGACCAGAAGAAAGAGAGGCTAGATTGAGACAGTTTGGATACGTTAGGAGGGAGGGATAGTTGTGGTTTATTGGTTGAAAGTTGCTGAAGATGGAGCCGCCAGGCAAGAGTAAAAGGAGGTCTCTGGCTGTGGTGAGAGGGTACATGCAGTTGGTTGATCTGACGACTGAAACTGAAATGATAACATGCAAATTAAAACAGATTTTCTTTCATCGGAAACTGTTATGGTTTCAATTAGCCATGTGGGAGTCCTGTTTTAATTGACCAGACAGCAGTTGTTGTAAAAGCATAATAAAATCTCTTCTCCCTGCGTCTGTCTAACCATCTCCGTCCATTTCTCTACCCAAGTAAGTGCATCAGCTCTGTTCACCATTTGATTCGTAAGTTGATGTCTGTTTATTAGTGGATAGAATGTACTTGAATACAATTTCCCCCCTCTGGACTTTTGCCTCTGAACTGAAGTGCCCCTTAAATTACTTTGCTAACAATGAGTTTCTGATTCCCGCTACCCTCATGCAGAAATTTACTCTTAGATCTACATTTTGAAGCACATATGTCACGAAAACAATCTTATCAGATGACTTCTATTCCGCTTCTTTCACCAGTGATGAGTTTTGCAAATGCTGGCCATTGCTTATGTCTTTCTTCACTACTTCCTCTTTGTTGTTCTTGTATTTAGCGGTGGTGAGGGCAGCACCGCCGGACCTGGTGGTGTGTCTTGTTGAGGATCCAGAGTTCAGATATGAGGACTTTGCACCTCGAGGAGAGCAGTCGCCACCCACCATGAGAGCCCAGGTAGCCTAGTGAATACAACAACAACAAATATTTCTAAGTTATCTTTTCATCATATTTTGACTTCATCACTTCGGGTTTTATTATGGACCTGTGTTTGTTGATGATGGTTTTCGATGTGTGCAGGACTACTCATGGGAGGACCACGGCTTCTCTCTGGTCAACAGACTGCTGCCAGACATGGGCCAGTTCCTGGATGAAAAATTCCAGGTGCGCCCACCTTAAACGTAATAGAAGTAAACTAATAAATACTAGTAAGCTGAGGAAAACATGTTGCACTGCTCTCCAGAATTGTTGGCACACTTTAAAAAAAAAAAAAAAAGGGAGATGCGAAAAAAATATACCTATTATTATTATTATTATTATTATTATTATTATTATTATAAATAATTAACAAAAATCTAACTTAAGTAAAGTAATTAAACGAAACTTAACGTTCCAAAAAAAAAATGTCTCTAAAAATGTCTGCCACAGTTATTGCCATCCTTTGTTAATCCTGATTAAAAAGTAACTGAAGCATATTTCTAGTCCAATTTTATATTTTTAGTGTCACCTGTGTAGTTCACAATGAGAGAACAGAGCAATGATGTGCAAAGAAAAGTTCTAGAGCTGACAATGGAGACTTGAGAATCTCTCAACAGTTCAATATGTCAGTTACATCAATAAATAAGACGTTTAAAGAGATTGGAGTTGTTAAAAAATCAGCATGGAAGAGGCCGTGTCTGTAAACTGACCCTATGCGTTATGGGGAGGATGGTTCGACTGGCAAAAAATTCTCCAACGATAACAGCTAAGATTTAAGAGGGGATTAAATGTTGTCATTGCAGGTGGTGAGCAACTTGACCTACAACCAGATGGCCATGCATGAAGACGTAGACACCCACACCCTGAGAAAAGCTCTGTGGAACTACATCCACTGTCTCTATGGGATACGGTCAGCCTCAGACTGCTAGCAATCACGCCATCAAATACGTATGAACTGGGTTTTTGTTTCTCGCTGTTGTAACAAACATTTTTATCATCGCACCTGTGCAGCTACGATGATTACGACTATGGCAGCGTGAACAAACTGCTGGAGCGCGCTCTGAAGGTGTTCGTGAAAACCATGGCCTGTCACCCCGAGCAGACCACGGCACGCATTTACTACCGCTTCTGGAAACACTTCAGGCACTCTGAAAAGGTGGGACCGAGTTCAAATGCCACCTTATTCAGCCTCTTCAGCCCCAATTAGTCAATCATTTGACATTTTGTCCCTCTTTGGTACCCTTTCATCAAAGAATGACTCCTTGACATTTAAGCATGCCTTGCTTTTTTATAAAAATGTCATCAGAAAAGGAAGCATCACAGACAGCCTGGAAGATGAAAGGTGTTACCTGAAAGTAACAACATGCTTCTTCTTTTTTTCCTCCCGCAGGTTCATGCAAACATCATTGTCATGGAAGCCCGGCTACAAGCGGCTCTTCTTTATACATTACGAGCCATCACACATTACATGAGATGACACACTCGTGCTTTTTTTTGCAGATGCTGAGCCAGCTGTGATTTATCACAGCCCAATGCATAACACATTGATTGAAAAGCTTGTTCTCACAAACACACACACACACATACACTACTATAACCTGTTGAGTATGCATATGTTATATTTCAGTGTTAATAATCTGATGCTGCTTTGCAACTGAGATTGATGTTATTTAAATGTGTTACTTATTTTGCACTGAAATTGATCAGGTCCAGATTCTTCGTTTATGCTCCACGTGTAGGTCTGAATATCTTTCACATGTCTCTGATACACACACACACACACACACACACACCAACCTTTCACACATATTTAACTTAATCATCATCATGATTCAAGAGTCTCCTCTTCAGATTTGTTTTGCTGTTTATTTGACTTGTCTGTAAAACCACTGAGCACCACATCATGACTACTCACGCCTCAGTTCTCTGGGTCTGCAGGACACACAAGCTGAGATAAAGACAAAATTGCTTTTATTTTTATATGAAATAAAAATTACTTTTGCTCAGAATTAACTCTTTGAATTTATCCTGTGTCACGGTGTTGTGTTTAATGCATATATTCATTTTCTTTTTTTTAAGTTATGACCACCAGGTGGATAGTGGGGGCGGTCCTTACAAAGTCATCCCTTTTGTTATAGCCTCTTCAAGGGGTATCGGTCATTTCTTGCTATTTTAAATCCATGTTCCTGAGGTATAATGATGGACAGGTGAATTTCACATCATAACATCTCTGATAATAGTACTGTGAACACCGTCCCAGAGGGGTTAAAGAACAGACCAACCCCGAAATGTGTGTGTATGGTTTGCCACACAGTGACCACATCCTCTCCCATCACTTGGGTTGTAATCTGGCCTGTTTGGACTTTTGCTGCAAGGTAAAATCCCAGTAATAAAACAAGACGGATTTCCTTGTTAATTAACGAGCTACATTTTGACACAATTGGGGTTGGGAAATAATGTACAAGATATCATTGTGGAGATTCATAGAAGCCAATTTGGAAATAATTGGACACATTGTTTGGGAGTTAACTGTCAAAGGACCGTTTTGCAAGAAAGCTCATCTACTGAGTGAAATATGAGCAGTTACAGTTAAATGAGAAATGCAATGTAGAGCTCCTTGAGGTTATCTCAAGGTATGAGGTAAATCTGGGCTATATTGGACCAATGGGTAGGTTATGTTTAAAAACTTTTTTGTAAAAGGAACTCCCTCTAGTGAGTAAAATCTGAACTTATAGAGTAAAAAATGATACATGCAACATAGATCTTAATTCAATTCATATGCACCAAATATGGACTAAATCAAAATTGGCGGTTATGTCAAACATTTGTACTTTTTAATATAGATATACAACCAATGGTAAAGTGGAAAAAAAAAATTTTTCAAATTGAGCTGAAAAATCATTGTTGCTTTTAGAAACCACTTGGTTGTCATAGATTATTAAAAAGTTTCTTGTAAAATTCACAACTCCAGCCCAAAGTTGTGTCGGCCACTAGATGGAGACAGAGACTTAAAGAAATGTGGAAACGCCACCACGACTCTCTTTCACAAGTCAACTCTTGAAGGTGAGTCTTAACTGCGCGACAGTACTTGAGTTTATTCCTAGACTTAAAGCATAACGTTTATGACCTGGTGAATATTAACATATGACGTTATGCGTTTTCAAACTAACTACAGCATAAAAAGTGACATTTCATCCACGAGCACCGGCAGCTAGGGCGGTTTTGTGCACACAGACTTCACACATCTAAATGCAGTCTTCCTGTAACTCACAGGAGTGAAACGGGCACATTCTTTTTTACTTTGACTTGGAAAAAAAAAAAGCCTGAACGAAAATAATTTTCGGTGGAACGTTCTCCATGCGCAGGCTTTAAAAGTTAAATATAGGTATTAATAATTTAAAGTCCACATTAATTCATAAAAAAAAAAAAAAGTTTATAAAATGAAATACAATAAGGTATTTTCGGCTGTTGTACTGCGCGCGCTCCTATGGGTTGAACCTCACTTGGCGCGTGAGGGTTGTTCCCAAAACTTTCCGGACAAGGCACGCGCTTACCGCTTCTTGCGCAGCGAAGTAGCGCGCGACTTTTCTACCAGCGCCAGGCACCGCTGACACCCTCTTTCGTTCCAGTGCGCGTCAGCCCAGGATTCCCCGGGATAACGAAGTATTTTGTCCGGTAAGGCTGCCCATTTTATCTAATAATTTCTGACAATAGAAGAAAGCTTTTAAATAATGTAATTAATGAACGAAATGTTTGTTTTTAAAGAATTTTGTGTAATATCAAACTGAGAACCGTTACTAAGGTGGTACTAAAATGTTGACTTTTCTATAAGTGAAGTGGAATATGCTTTTATTTATATTACTTAATGCAATCACGTAAGCGGGTAGCACATTTGAACTAACAGATAAATATAGTTACACGAATATACTTTAAATTATTATTGACAAAATAGTCAGAAACGTATCGACTGTTTTCAGAATATGCAGAAATTTACTTAATGTAGCAACTTTGGACTCCTTACTAAAGTAAAGAAGGAAGTTTGTCTTAAGTTTATGGACTGTTGCTATCATCACTTCCACTCTTGAGGATGGTATTTAGAAATCAACACTGCAATAGTGAAAGAGTGGAATTTACCACAGAATTCTGTCACAAGACCTTTAAAGGGACATGTCTAACTACCAAAGACCTAGAGGCAAGGATAATCAGTTATATGGTTCTAGAAAGAGAATACTTATTGTCAAATTAATAAGGTTAAAATGTCAAACAGCAACATTTCATACTCGTAGCAATAGCTGCTGTGGGATGCTCAATGCTCATGTCAAATTTCATTGAGGTGATCTACACGTTTAAGAAAAATGGGCAAGCATAAGAATCTGAGAGACTTCGAAAGAGGGCCTAATTATACCCGCCATGTCCTCTGCCCAGTCTGAAGACCCTTCTTGGTAATGCAGTAACTCAAAAACCATCACATAGATCATTTTCAAATCTCATACCCACATAGACCATAGAGTGAGGAAGAACTGAATTGATTTGGGGGAAGGTCGATTGTATATTTCAGATATTAGGGGGAGCTTTATCTCCAATAGTTTTTGGGCCATGTTTTTTCAACCGGTGGTCCGATTTAGTCCCAAATTTGGTGCATATGAATTGACTGGAGGAAGTGTATACTGTTATATATAGCATATTTTAATACTGGAAAAGTTGATATTTTGATCACCAGGGGAACTTATACGAAAAACACTATTTTTCAGATGTATCTTTCTAACCATTGTTCAGATTTAGTCCAAACCAGGTGCATAGGAATCAACCCAGGGACATCTATCTTACTCTTATATTTTACTCTAATACTTTATATTTTACTGACAATTGGGAGCTTTTTCTATGAAAAACACTTTAATAATAAAAATTTGTGGAGCTTGACCAGGGGGAATTGCTTGTACAATGCAGGTCGGAGGTGTTTCAGAGATATACCCCTTGCTGTCTGGGACGACAGCGTTGGCATAATTATGATTTCGAGGCTACTGGTCAGAGCAGGTCCAAGTCCCAACAGTGGATAGTACTTACCAAAGTGGCCTGAAGAACAAGTGAATGTCTGACAGGGTCATGGTCACCCCAAGTTCATTGAGAGAAGGCTAGTCAGTGTAATCTGAAGAGAGCTATTGTAAATGCTGAAAAAAAGTTAATGTTGAACTTTACAGAATGTTGTCAGAACACACGCTACATTGCAGAGCTGTTTCGGCAGCAAAAACAAGATCTTTAACAATTTTAGACCTGTAGTCTTAATGTTATGGCTGCTTGGTGGATATGGCATTGTGCCTACAGGAAACCACCTTGAGGAAAAGGTAGGCGTAGATGTTTCCTCAACATGTCATTCCATCTGATGGGCTTCGGTTTGGTCAAAATGCTGCAGAATGCTATATCCCTTCATCATGGTAGATTGCAGGAAGGTTTCCTAATATCACCTCCACCCTGCTTAAACAACCAACACGCAAAATCACTACTGATTTCCAGGGAAAGAGGGTTTTAGTGTCCGTTTGAAGGAGGTGTCGTGGAATTTTGAGGGTCGGACGGGGGAAAAACTCAACTAAGCTGTCCAAGGCCGGACTTCATCACTTCCTGTTTCGTTACGAGGTCACTTCCTGTCTTTAGCCTCTGGGCTAGGCAGGAAGGAAGGGGGAGTGGAGATGTTTTTTAATAGGGGGGCTTGGAAGTGGATGTTACTGTTATCTTGCAGCTTTCCCACCATACAGAAAAGGGGTGTGTCAGTTCAGTGGTGCTAAAGGTAAGCTTCTGATGTTAGCACCTTCAGATTCCCTCTGACAGGAGGGAGCTTTGAAGGCTTAGCAGTGGGATTTCTCATCTTCTTCCATAGCATCCTCATGAACTATGAACCACCCAATGCCCCTTAAAATCTTTTATTGTACCTACAGTACCCTCCACAACTATTCTCACCTTAAAAAAATCAGTAAAATGGGATGTCAAAAATGCCTTAATTGTATATACTCATTATTCTTAATTCAAAATATTCACAAAATTATAGCCCCTTACTGAAATAACAAAACTAGAAAAAAAGCATTACAATCTTAGCATAAAACAAATATTTTTGCGTGTCGCAATTATTGGCACCCTGCAAGCCCTATTTGTCACAATAACAGCCCTGAGTCTCCTTTTTTAATGTGGGATGAGGTTTGAGAACACATGGTGAAGATCTGATACCATTCCTCCAGACAGAAACTCTCTAACTACTTCAGATTCTGTGGTCAATGCTTGTGGACTTTCCTCTTCAGCAGATGCCACAGATGTGTTATTGGTTTGAGGTCAGGTGACTGGGATTGCCATGGGAAAAGATTTTGTGATCTCTGAACCATTCTTGGGGTTGATTTTGAGGTGTGCCTAAGATCATGGTCCTGCTGGAAAGTCCAACCACGCCCCACTTTAAGTTTAGGCTTCTAGGTTTTCATCCAATATCTGCTGGAATTTGATGGATTACAGGGAACCCGGTCTTTATACAAGATGTCCTGGGCCGTTAGAAGGAAAACACATCCACAACATCAGAGATTCACCACCGGACTTCACGGTGGGTGTATGGAGTTCTTCACTATGGGTTTCTTGTTTTTGCTACGCCATACCCATCTCAGATTTTTTTTACTAAAAAGCCAAAATCTCGTCTCAGCTGACTTTTGACCCTGCTCCATAGAAAGTACCGTTGATGTTTGACAAACTGTTGCTTTACTTTGTGTGTGGATGAAAGCAGAAGCATTTTTCTTGCTACACTCCCAAACAGCTTGTGTTGGTAAAGGTTTCAGATGGTGGTTGGTGAGACTCCAAAATGCACGTGATGTCTTTAATTCTTTAGTTGTAAACCTTGTAGAGCATTTTTCCAGTTGAACCCTCTTACTCTCAGTGCGTGGGATCAGTTTGTAGACATAACCTCTTCCAGGCCTAGTTTTGATATCTCCAGTCTCTTTAAACTTCGTAATTATTGATCTAGCTGTTGAAACTGACATCTGAAATCTTGAGAGATTTTTCGCTTTTCATGGGAATGCTTTTGGTACACACATTTAGAGAAAAATATTAGTTTTATCTTAAGAATTTAATGTTATTATTAATTTGTTTACTTGAATTTTTTTTTTGGCATCTCTTTGTACATATTTATTTAAGCACTGTATGTATAACTTCCAACATTATAGCTCAGTCAGTCCTCTGTATCTGAAGACGTGGTGACTTCATGTGGAAACAGGACGTCCCGCTGACTAAGGCACCTTACTTTTCCTTCGCCACCACTCTTAGTTTGTCTGCTGTTTGTTTCGGAATGTGTGTGTATTCACTCAGTGTGTGTTTGAGGGTTCAGTGACAGCCTGCTTCCCATTGTCCTATCATTCCTGCTCCACTCAAGCTCTGCATCCTGTAGGGGCTTCCTGCAAATGGGGGACAGAGAAGAGAGGGAAAAAGAAACCTAACAACAAAGATGGAGAAACCAGAAAAGAGGAGGGTTGAAGAAAGTGTGAGCTGAGCAGAGAGCTGGTTTAAAAGTACAGAGGATCAACAAATCTGAACAATTGTACGTTGAGTGTGTGTGTTGACCCGTGTTCCTGCAGTGAATTCCCTGCTGGGAGCAGCTTATCAGCGGTGCAATGAACAGGAAAGGGTGTGTCATTCGCATTTGGATGTTTGAGTATGACTATGAAGGGTCAGGTTATTGTGATTTTGAGAGGGCACAAAATGTCTGCTCATGTTTTGTGGGTCAGAATTGATTTTTTTCCTCCTATTGTTTTAGAGTTTACAAATATTTTGAACTTTTCTATTTTGTAGTTTTGGACAGTAACCAAAAACCTGTTCCTGGAGCTTTTCCCTTTGATGTTCTTTATGTTCCATTTGGTGTTCCACCAGATTTGGGGATATTTTTACATATTATTTTTTTATTTTGATGCAAATGTACCTCATATGAACCCCCTCAAAGAAATTTAACTTGTATTTGTCATATTTGAGTGAAACTGTTTATATTTCCCATGGGGGAGGTGCGGGAGGGAAAAAGGCAAGAAAAAGTTTTTTGACCATTTCTGTAAGATGGTCAAAAAACGATGTAAAGGTACATATTTTGTACCTTTACATCTCCATTATATTTATTACTTGCATTCCACGATAAAACATTACTCACAAATAAACAAACAGTGCATGTTGTTACAGATCAATCATCATTCCTCATCAATAAAACATTATATCTGGTTACTTAATGAAACATCAGTTATAATGGTCCATAATTTAATACTGAAAGGATACATTCGGCAAACGATGTACTTTTACTTTTGCTGCTTTATGTGCACTTTACTGTCAATAACTAGGCCCATGCTGTCATCCCCGACAGCAAGGGTATATCCCAGGAAAGCCCCCAATCCACTGCATTGTACAAGCAACCCTCCTGATTGAACTCCTCAAATTGAATGTGACTCATTAATAATCTCAGACAATCCATATTGACTCAAACTAACTATTTCTATGAAGTCAACAATATGCTCAAAGATAAGATCCTATAGTGACTCAATCATGAAGATAAGTACTTGTTTTAGCTCACATTGAGCTAAATTTAGACACAAAACACTGTCAATGAGTAAAACATGAACTATTATATTGAGACTATATACGTACAGGATAGAACTTGTTGAGATTCATATGATCCAATTTGGACATAATTGATAAAAATGGACATTGGGTTTGGAAGAAATGGTCAAAAAACGTTTTCTTGCCTTTTTCCCTCCCGCACCTCCCCCATGGGAAATATAAACAGTTTCACTCAAATATGACAAATACAAGTTAAATTTGTTTGAGGCGGTTCATATGAGGTACATTTGCATCAAAATAAAAAAATTATTATTATTATTTATGAACTATTACAGTAAAATTTGATATATTCAGTATATACAATATAGATATCCTCAAGTCAATTCATATGAACCAAATTTGACTAAATCAGACCAACAGTTAGGAAGTTATGTCCAAAAAACAGCATTTCTCATAAATGAGCTTCCCCTTTCCCATTTCCCCAAATCAATCCAGTTCTTCCTCACACTAAGGTCTATGGGGCAATACAATTTGAATGTGATCCATGAAAAGGATGTAGGATTTGTGGCGGATACAGTGGCAATGATGACTCCATAATACCCCCTTTTTTGGGATCTAACTTTAATACTTTGACTTAATCAAAGAAGGATTTTGTTAGTAACTGATTGCGGAATCTTTTTTCATCTTAGATGTTCCAAGCTTCTCTTGGTTGGTTCAAATATATGCAGTTTTACGGATAGCTTTAGATTTATTTATCACAGGGTACGTTCATCACAGGACTGGAACAACTATTCATACTTACAGGCAATCTCAGGCAATATAGAGTCTGTGGGACCATGGGAGGAAGCCAGAGTAGAACCAATGCCAACACATGGTGAACCTGCATATTTCACATAGATATGCCCCCAAGTGTATTTAAAGCCAGAACCTTCCATCTGTGTGGTTACGGTGCTGACAGAATCTATAGAAGTACTTACTGAAAGTGTAGTGTCTACTTAGGAATATGAAGTATAAGTTTGGTCTTAAAAGAGCCTGTTGACGCAGACCAACCAACACCACAAAACCATCACCAAACTTCTCTCTTACAGAGGAAGCTCTCTCTGTTTCATAAGTGTTTCCAATTATTTGTTGCTTCAATGTGTTAGATTGCTGCCTTAAAAGGCTGCTGATAACATCAGCCACAAGTCAGCAGTTAGTTTAGAAGGCAGGAAAGACAAAATATTGGTACATGAGTGGAATGAATATACACTACCCTCCAGAGTGATTGTCATCCTTTAAAAAAACGTGTAAATTGGAATGTAGAAAATGTCTTTATAGTCTATGCACATTATATTTAATTCAAGTTATTCACAAAATTCAAACCTTTTTATTCAAGTAACAAATTTAAAACAGATATTTTGTGCAGCCCCTTTTTGCCACAAGGACAGCCCCAAGTTATCGTCTGTCGTTTGTGATGAGGTTTGAGAACACATGGAGAAAACCTGATAGTATTCCTCCATACAGAAACTCTCCACCTCTTTAGGTTCTGAAGATATTTATGGTCTAGGTCAGGTGACTGGGATGTCCATGGCAAAACCTTTATTTTGTGATCCCTGAACCATTCTTGGGTTGATGTTGAGGTGAGCTTCAGATCATTGTCCTGCTGGAAGGTCCAACCACGGCCCACTTTAAGGTTCCTGACAGAGACTTTTAGGTTTCCATCCAGTATCTGCTGGTGTTTGATGGAGTTCGTGGAAGCATGTCTTTAAACAAGATGTCCAGGGCCTTTGGAAAAAGAACAGCCCCACAGCATCAGAGATCCACCACTAGACTTCGCTGTGGGTATGAGGGGCTTTTCTATATGGCTTTCTTTCTTTCTTTCTATGCCACACCAACGTTTGACATTTGTTGCCAAAAATCTCTACTTTGGTCTCATCTAACCTCTGACCTTGTTCCAGTGAAAGTCCCAGTGGTGTTTGTCAAACTGTAGGAGCTTTAATTTGTGTGTGGATGACAGCAGAGGCTTCTTTCTTGTTACCCTCCCATTAAGCTGGTGTTGGTGTCAGCGCCATCTGATGGTGGTTAGGGAGACTTTCTGACCCCAAGATTCAACTCATCTGCAATTCTCTAGCTGTTATCCTTGGAGAAACGTTTGCCAGTCGAACCATCCTCATCACAGTGTGTGGGGTCAGTTTGCAGACACGTTCCCTTCCGGGCTGATTTTTAAAATCTCCACTCTCTTTAAATGTTTTAAATATTGATCTAATTGTTGAAATTAGGATATTTAACTGTGGAGAGATTTTCTTGTATCCATTGCCAGATTTGTGAAGCTCTTCAACATTTCTCTGCACATCATTGCTGTGTTCTCTTGTGTCTCTCAAAGTGGAAACTTCAAAGATAACTTGTCCTGTGTCACCTCATATTTATACCCCAGTCAAATGGGGAAGAAATTGTTCACCACTTCAGAGTTCCTTCTCAAACAGGTGAACCTTATAAAATAGGAATAGAATTATTCAGTCACCTTTTAATCACAGGATTTCCAGCCGGTGGCAATAATTGTGGCACACAGGTTTTAGAGAAAAAAATATTGGTTTTAAGTTAGTAATGTTTTGTTTTTTTAAATGATGTTAGGGGATTAAAAGGTGATATTTTTGTGAATAATTTTAATTAAAGATCATGGTTATAGACAATAAAGAGATTTTTTGCTTCTTATTCTACTAATCTACCTCACAGAGTAAACTAAATGTACTAAACCAAAACGTCAAGAAGAAGTAATCACCTTGTTTTCACAGAATGTGCAGGTTTTGCAAATGCGGAAGAGGTAAGGGTACATATTTTGAACAAGGTGACACAACCTTTTAATACCACATACTTTTCAGTTAACCATGTAATGTATGTGTGGCTGTCATAATTTTCATTGCCATATAATTCAAACTAAGATTATCACCATCCCGACGACAGCCTCCAAAATCCAACTTGTTGCATTTTGTTGTTGCATTAAGAGGCAAAGAAGAACTCTGACCGATACTGTGGTGTGCCTTTATCATGCACATGCACACACACACACGCACACACACACACACACACACACACACACACACACACACACACACACACACACACACACACACACTCAGAAAGATGGAAGATGTTATTCACTAGGAGCTCTGTTGTGTTCCCATTATGAAATTGAATTACCTTTCGTTTTTGTTTTTTTTATTGTTTTTTGGTCGCTCCCTGCCATAATCTGTATTGTTCTTCCTGTATGTGACTTCCCTCACATTCCTAAATTGGCGGGGAGGCTGCAGCCTGGAGTTGAAAGGTTGCCAGTTGAATCCTGCGGCCACTCCACACTCAGTTAGGTCCACGTACTGTCGATCTATCTAATCATACTGAGAGGTATTTATATCCCTGAAAATGCGATGATGTTATGGAATCGTCATCGCCGCTACTCCTGCACATCCTTTGTGTTAACGCGATAACTAAGAACCTATTTCATGGATCATTTTTAAATTGTGTACCCCAATAGACCTTAGTGCGAGGAAGAACTGGATTGATTTATGGAAGGTCAATTGTAAATTTCCTCCATTAGAGGGAGCTTTATCTCCAAAATCTTGGTTTTCAAGCCATCATTTCTCAAACGTTGGTTCAATTTAGTCCAAATCTGGTCCATATAAGTTAACTGGAGATCTATTTTGTAAATGTTATATAATACTCTAAAAATAGTCAAATTTGAGGGGAGCTTTTTTATGAAAAACAAGCATAACTTCCTTACCGTTGGTTTGATTTTGTCCAAATTTACCCATATGAATCTAGACAAGGAGATGTAACTTCTTATCGACATATTTTACTCTAAGAATTGAAATTTCACTCAACAGGGGGGCTATTTTTTACAAAAAACACAGTTTAATGACCGTTTCGTCCCAACCATATGTCCGATTATGTCCAAATTGGCTCATATTACCCTACACAAGGAGATCTATATTGTATATATTATTTCCCTATGATAGTTCATATTTCACTAATAAGTGGAGCGTTTGTGGAAAACAGTTTCCCACCATAACTTCCCAACCATTCGACCAACTGTCTAAATTTAGCTTATATAAATTTTCACATGGAAATATGTCTTGTTTTACTACTGAGCTCGGGAACACTAGTTAACTGTATTTGTCTTCATTAATGAGTCACTATGAGATCTGATCTTAGAGCATATTGCTGACTTCATAGAAATATTTAGGAGGAGATTGTCTGATCGTGAGATTGTCTGTCTGAGATTATTGTTGAGTCACATTTAATTTGAGGAGTTGCTAAAATTCTTCCTGATATTGGCTCCAGTTTATACTTCGTCATTTCAAGTTCTCTTAGTACAACTTCCTCTTTTGAAATACATGTCACGTTCTCAGATTGTCTCGATTAGTGTAAGTCACTCTAGTCTGATGATAACCGGTCTGTTTCACGACTAACCTAAACTCACACACAACTGTTGACCACAGAGAATGACTACTTCCTCTCAAAACTAAGCAAAACCGCAAGTGTCTAACCCAAAAAGCTGCCAGAAGGATTCAATTTGCTAGTTTGAATGTGTAAACCCCATCTACCACCCTTCACCCAAACATTCAACTCTAGATCGTGGATAAATTATTTTAATCAGAAAGCAAAGACAAGGGGATGAACACATTCATACTGGTTTGTGTTTCTGCTCCATTACTACTGTTTGTTACATAATGTAAATCCATGTGTGTCAAAGTAATTTTTTTTATTGAAGTATGTTTCATTCCTGAGTAAAGAAGTCAGCTCGACTGAATTACAAAGTGGCATTCATGAATGATCACAGCTTCTGTTTGCACAGAGTAAGACAGAGGAGAGCGAGGAAATGTGGTCAACAGGAACCCGACAGAGAACAATGACTGTAAGGCCACCACGCAAACATCTTGCAAAGTCCTCCCGGTGGGCGTGTTTGTGTTTGAGTTCACTTTTTGTGACTACCCTGTATGTGGCGTATTCAGCTAAGTAGAGAAACGAAGAGATGGGAGAAATTTCAGGGCAGAGATAAGATGAGACAAACCTGTCACTTCGCCTTTCTAAGGTATATCAGATAGAGAGAGAAGGCAGTGGCGAAAGTGAGAGATGAATATTGGAGGGGAGAAAAAAGCAAAACAGAAGACTGTGTGTGTGGGTGTGTGTGTGTGTGTGTTTGGGGGGTGTTTGTGGACCTGCAGCTGTTTGGTGTATGTGTGTGGACCGATTATGTCCTCAGTTTCCAGGAACAGGGGGGGAGCCATCAGAGGGATGGACAGGAAACTCTAACAGGGCTAACTTCCTGTGGCCCTCCTGATGTCCGTCCTGATAGTGATTGTGTGCATGTTACATTTCTGCATATTTCTGCATGGATATAGACCATAATATTTGGATTTCAGGGAATTTCATGGAAGATGTTTTTCACTAGGAGCTCTGTCGTTTTTTCCATGATGAAATTGAATTACCGTTCATTTTAGTTTTTGTTTTAAATGTTTTTTTGTCGTTCCCTGCCATAACCTGTATTGTTCTTCCTGTATGTGACTTCCCTCACATTCCTCTGTTGGTGGGGAGGCTGCAGCCTGGAGTTGAAAGGTTGCCAGTTGAATCCTGCAGCCACTCCACAGCCATGTTCTCAGTTTGTGTCACTTAGTGTCAGTCACTCTCGTCTGATGACCACAGTTCTGTTTCAGCCCCCACACACACACACCTGTTGACCACAAAGAATGACTACCTCATCTCAAAACGGAAGGAGTTCAACCTCGGCTCTCTCTATCTGTGTTTCCTTCTCTCGAGTTGTCTGTGTTTTTTTTAAGGCTCTTTGTCAGCCGGCGACTTTAGGAATCTCTTCATGCTGTTCCACCCGTCAGCATTTCTCCCTCATTCTCTATCACCTTTATGTCTCAGGTTCTGTGCCATTCATCCTTCCCTCTTCTGCTCTCTCATTCCCTACCTTGGCACTCACCCCCTCTCTCTCTTTTTCTTCCAGTGGCGATGGTGATTGACAGATGATCTGACTCAGGAAGACATCAGGTGAGGAAAAGTTAACTTCTCCTTGCCTGTTTACCACAGTGCTGAGCCCCAGCTCCCCCCCTCTCTTTCTCCTCTTCTTTCTGCCCAAGGGGAGTTGTGTTCTTTTAATTTCACATTTTTACATCTCTCATCACAGTTGACTTCTTCACAGTGTGGTGGTTTGTTGCACCGGAGCAGCCCTCAATGTGATGTCTAGGCAGCACTTAATGGAAGTCTTAATTAATTAATGGAAACTTCACACTAAATTTGAATCATCTCTCATGTTGAATCATGTGAAAATCCACTATATTATTAAGATATAGGTAATAACTGTCATTAAAGAGGCAGTTCACTGATTTTACAAGTTCAATTTTATTATAATGTCTTATGCAAGTACATGAGCTTCTCAAAGTTTGAAAAAATTATTCAGTAATGTCACCGTGATGTCATATTGGAGATGTTTGGTTAAAAATTGTTGAGAGGCGTGATCAAGCGATGATTATCAATGGGGGGAAACAATGGGTGGTCAGATTTAGTGCAACATTGGTGTATATGAATCGACTAGAGGAGATATCTTACATATATATCATATTATATTCTAAAAGTTCATATTTCACTCACTAGGGGGAGCTTTTGTACCAAAAACACTGTTTTTTGGACATAATCTCACATTTAATTTGAATGTGAGATTAAACGTCGGGCCTGGGAAAACGTTAATGCAGAAGAAACTGAAGACACAAATGCAGCAACATTATCAGAATAAAAGGGATGGGGTAGGTGTGTGTGTGTGTGTGTGTGTGTGTGTGTGTGTCTGTCTGTCTGTCTGTCATATTTTCCAATAGGGATGTTGAATGATGGTGAGGTGCGGGTGGAGCCTACAGGGGCATGGCTACAGGACAAGCAGACAGTATTCAGTGCTTGCACAACACAGGGGATTGGGGGCTTTAATACATTTTGATTTAAACTGTTTTTATCCTAGGTAAGAGGTTAATTAATAAAGTTCAAGTTCAAATTAAATAAAAATTATATAGCATCCAGCAGCTAGACGGAGAGGAAGTTTCACATTTTTGAAAAGCTGCGGCATCTTTCATTTTCTCTCCTCGCTTTCACAGACACCGTCTCCGTGCTGGTTATTATGGGGTGTGTCTGTTGCAAGCAGAAGAAGTCCGCCAAAGCAACAGCAGAAACATCAGCAATAGCAGACGTGACAGATCCGTCTCTTAGCAACGCAGATGGAGGCTTGTCCACGGCCTTTTCTCAGGGCCGTTATTGTCCAGATCCCACTCAGGCCATCCCAGACTTCAACAAGGGCTTCTCATCCAGCACCATCTTCACCAATGTCAACACCAACCAGCGGCCTTTAGGCATAACAAGTAGGACTGTGTGTGTGTGTGTGTGTGTGTGCGTGTGTGTGCGCGTGTGTGAGATCTGATATCCATTATTTAGTTTTTTGGAGAAGAATATTAATAAAAGATGAAGTTTAGTGTTCGATGTTTTATAAATCTTAGTGTTCCATGAGATGGTTCAAATGGTCATCAAATACATCATTTAGAATTTTTAGATTAACATAGGAGATGAGAGTGAGGAAAATACTAAACATATATTATTCTTTTAATTTTCTTTTTTGAGACCTTGTCTGACTCAAAACATTTTTCAATGGTAGGTTTGGAGTTTTTAAGGTCTTGACGTAAAACATTGATCTCATGACCAGATGTGTCTCTCCTGTCCATGCTGGCCCTGAAGTGTCAACTTTCAGCGTCAGAGATGTTGGGACAAACATTAATTGGGGTTGAAATGAGGCTTTGGCAGTCTCCTATGGTCAGTTCTAGAGGGAATCCGTCAAAGTTACAGTCCTTAGTTTCAAATTCTCTTTGTGTTTCCTAACTGAATACAGCAAAGGGATTGTAAACCTCATGTTATCTCCAGCTGAACTATTAAATGTTTTTTTGTGTTGTGTGTTTTTGTTCAACAATACAAAAACTTAATTTATTTAGCAGACATAAGGTGATTCAAGGTGCCTTACATTGGCATGGGAATACACACAGATTGTAGGAGAACATTAGAATGGCATTTACAATTCAATGAAAAAAAGTGAAAACAAGTCGGATTCAACAGTTTACATTGAAAGACAATGAAAAACAAAAAGCAAAAACTCGTAAATAAACTAATTAACAATATTTTATTATGGATGTGCATGCTTTTAAGCAACAACAGATTTCACATTTTATACGTAATTGTCATTGTATGACGTGATAATATTCCATGTTATAATGTAATAATTTTTACATGATCATTTTCACATTTTTTTAAATGATCAATTCCACATTTTACATGATAATTATAACGTTAAAACATGATCATTTTCACAGTATAAGGGGATAAATTGGGTTACATTGCCACAAGGTGAAACTCTTCAATGCTTGGATAAGAAAACTTCTTAACAGAATTGATAAACGTAAATTTCTTAGAACTTTTTAATGGCAATAAAATCCTTACAATTATCAAATTAAATATGAAAATTAGCACGTTAAAACGTTCATATAAAACATTAAATGTATCAAGTTATATCGTTGAAATCATAACGTGAAAACTTGATACTGATAACGTTTTTTTATTTTGTGGTTTGACAGGATACAGTAGATAGAGAGTTTAGTGTCATGAACCTGAAGCTGATAATTTACCTGTCTCTTCTTGTGCATGTATGTGTGTGTGAAAACGTATGCAGGTGGTGGAGTCACGCTCTTTATAGCTCTGTATGACTATGACGCTCGCACGGAAGATGACCTTACTTTCCAGAAAGGAGAGAAATTCCATATCATCAACAACACGTTAGTAGAAATGTACTCTGTAAGATTACTGCATTTCTGTGGTATATTTTTACAGATGCCGTTAGATTAAAGCGGAACACACATGTAAGGATTGTAATAACACAATGAACTATAATTTCATACAAAACGGTGCCAATGTTTATCAGGAGCAGAGGGTTAACTACATGTCATCTGTTCAGTTTCTCTGTCCAACCTCTAGAAATCTGGCAGCGCCTTTTTATGACTTTATGTCTTTTGATCATATGAGGAAAAGGAATTGACCTTAGGAGTCTCCGTTGTACTTATTTAAATATGTAGGTTTATAACTGACAGATCTGTTATAACAGAGAAGAGCCAGTCAGGTGTGAGTCTCCTCCCAGAATCTTCCAGAGCAGATACTCTCACACAGTTTTATTCTTATTAGGTCATTGTTATTTGTCCTGGATTTGGTCATGACCCAGCTATCTCGCACCCTCAGGCAGAACGGCTCACAGATCATTTCACAGACTTTATAAAGAAAGATCTCAGTAACATAATGGGGCAGAGGGGATATTTTCATTTCCCTATCAATGATGATGTTTGGATTGATCCCCACCAAGTTGACGGAGGTTATGCGATTGACCCGGTTTGTTCTGCTGTCAGTAAGATGGCTCAAAGAGCCGGTAAAGGATTTCAGTGAAATTTTGTGTAGGGGTGGATCCTGGACAAATGGAGAGTGAATCAGATTTTTTGGCAGATCTTCAAAAATCATTGGGATTTAAGATAAGAAATAATTATGGGCCAATCAAAATGAGAATAAGTAAGCACAGACAACCTGTGATGTTGCCCTCTGTGTGTAATTTGATCCAGATGTGGTTCATAATCCTAATCTTTGAGATTGAAATATAAATTTGGTGGGGGACTTTACTAAAACCAGAGAAAGTTGAGTTTAGAAATTTTTCATCTTTGGAGGAATAAAGATGATGTTTTTTCAAAATCTTTTTATCATACCACTATTAAACAGCATTATTTGCTTATTGAATTATGACCCCCACCCCTTCAAAAAAACAATTCAGTGCCATTTCAAATTTTGATCTTTTGTGTCTCATACCACATCTCTATTTCTAAACCAGAGAGGGTGATTGGTGGGAGGCTCGCTCTTTGGACACTGGCAACTCAGGCTACATTCCCTCAAACTACGTGGCTCCTGTTGACTCCATACAGGCTGAGGAGTAAGCACACACACACACACACAAACACAAAGACACACACACTCATATTTATGTCATTACGCTGATTTTCTCAGTGAGTGACATGTAGTCTGAGGGCAGAGGTCACATAATGTCTGCTGTTACTATGGTGACGTGTGTGTTGTTGTCATGGTGACAGGTGGTATTTTGGGAAGATGGGGAGGAAGGATGCAGAGAGACAGCTGCTGGGCCATGGCAACCAGAGGGGAACTTTCCTCATCAGAGAGAGCGAGACCACCAAGGGTGAAAGGGCACACACACACACACACACATGCGCACGCAAACACACCAACCTCTCCCCCACTGTGTCATTTTTGCCAACACCTTGTGTGTCTCCTCCCCAACCTCCTCACAGGTGCTTACTCTCTGTCCATCCGTGACTGGGATGACAACAAGGGAGACCACGTCAAGCATTATAAGATCCGCAAACTAGATAATGGTGGCTACTACATCACCACAAGATCTCAGTTTGACACCGTGCAGGAGCTGGTAGAGCACTATACAGGTAACACACATAAACACAAGCACAAGAACACATATTCATCCTCCATTTCCTGCTGCCTCCTCCAAGTGATAAAAACGTTTGTTGCCTTTTTCTGATGCATCCTCTTGTCCAGATGGTGTCTGTCTATCAGTGATACTTTTTACTCGACTGAATATATTTGATTGTTTTGAAAGTATTTTGCAGATTTTACACAGAAAGGCCCAAGTTTTGATATAACAAGTGTATAACGAAACTTAATTTATTGTTATGGTACTATTGAACGGCACATTAAAGTAAGCAGTAATGCTTTATGAGTAACTGTGTCAGATATGGATGTTTTCTTTAAGAGGGTAATTTTCATATTTTGATTTAAGTACTTGAACTGAATTAAAACTAGCTGAACTCTTGTGACTCACATAAGTGCTGTTGTTCACACCCTCTGCTTCCTCTCCTCTCTGCAAGGACATATTTGCCCCCTAGTGGCTCAATCTGAAATAAAAAAATATTCTGCACTTTGTAACTTTTACATGTCAGCAACTTCAGAGATTTGATCTTATAGAACAATGATTCTCTTTTGCCAGTGTGTAAATGTTTTTTCTTATTAGCTGGACTGCGTCTCTGTATTTTTATCAGTTTGTTATTCTGATGCTCAGAATATGTGTTCCTGTCTGTTTGGCTAAATTTTCTTTGTGACTTTGTGCTTTTATGTTCGTCCATTTGCATAAGGACTTATTCTTTATCTATATCTGCTCTTGCCGCTTTTGTCCCTCTGTTGTCTCTCTCTCCTGTTCCCTTGTTTCCTCGCCTGCCTGTTTGTCTCTCCCCTCTCTTTTAGAGAGAGCAGCAGGACTCTGTTGCCGTTTAATTGGCAGCTGTAAACGGGGAATGCCTAAGCTTGCTGATTTATCGGTGAAGACCAAGGATATGTGGGAGATTCCCCGTGAATCCCTCCAGCTGATTAAGAAACTGGGCAATGGCCAGTTTGGAGAAGTCTGGATGGGTAGGAATTTTTGGACTGCATCGCAGTCGGGGGAGGGTGACAGCTGGAGCACACCTGCTTTAAAAAAAAATAGAAGTATTTAAAGATGAGCTGGTTTATACCGTGTAATTCCTTTGCTGTGTTCAGCTGAACATCAGTGAACGCCTCTGTGTAAAGATACCTGCTCTCTGGCTGTAATAGCTGTAATCTGAAGCAGTTTTTAAATGTTGTGTGTTCCATAGAAATTGCAGCAATGAATCAAATCCTTAATAAATCCCCTTATGAGATTAGAATGACACAGAGGCGGCGGCTGATGAATTTGAATGTGTGATTGTTCGACATCAGGTGTGCATAGCTGTGCCCTTTTGCATGTGCATGTTTCATGATCTCACCTCACTTTTTTGTCCCCCCTCCACCCATCTTTCTTCCATCTCTCTTCCAATCACTACATAATTTTCTCCCATTCCTCAATCAACCCACTTCCATTCTTTCCTTTTTCTACCTCTCCACCCTCCTTGTTGGCTCCTACCTCCTCCCCCTAATAGGCAGCAATGACGGACTCTGTTATTACCTGACCAAGTCCTGTCCCAACTCCACGCCACTCACTATGGGCCTTGGGCGGGATGCCTGGGAGGTGTCCAGGGAAGTGCTTTTACTGCAAACAAAGTTGGGGCAGGGCTACTTCGGGGACGTTTGGATGGGTGAGAATGACTCGGCCAACCTTTGAGGTCCATAGGCTTAGAGAAAGAACTGTCTGTCCAGCGTCATCCTTTGAAGTGTTTCTGTCCTCTAGCAAAGATCTATGCCCGTGATAAATGTCTGCCTCTGGCTGAACGTTAATGTCAGTCTATCTTAGTTTAAGTTTTTCCCAATTCTGCTTGATATTCCCACATGATTTATACTCCAATTAGATGTGGCCTTGACTAAATCTGAGTATGTTGGGTTTTCTCGGCCGTGCAGAGTTTCTTACTGAAGACAGTCAAGCTTTTTGCCTGTTCCTGTAAGTCAGGTGCTGCTGGTGTTGATGTAAGACCAGAGAACCTCCCTCTCTCCCTCCTTCTCTCCTAACATCATCAGTCTCATGTTATGCATGCTGATCAGAATAACCGTCATGTGCATGCAGCAGAAGTTTGACATCTTTTGTGTATTTATGGCAGCCTGTGTATTGTGTGTCTCGTATTTTATATCGGGTGTCTGTCCTGTCGTGTGTGCATGTATGTACAGTTATTACATTCTCAGTGTGTCAGAAAATTGTCTTTGTGTGTGTGTGTGTGTGTCCATGAACTATGTGTGCATTAACATCCCCTTGTCTGTATGCCAGGCATGTGGAACGGTACCACCAAGGTAGCTGTAAAGACACTGAAGCCAGGGACCATGTCCCCTGAGGCCTTCCTAGAGGAGGCTCAGATCATGAAGAGACTCCGCCATGACAAGCTGGTGCAGCTCTACGCTGTCGTTTCTGAGGAGCCCATCTACATTATCACTGAGTTCATGAGCCAAGGTATCAGGCTGAGCGAACTGTCATGCCTTTGGTGTACAAAAGACACAATATGAACACTCGTCACTGGTTGGAAAAAAGTCAAGGCAGCATTGTGTCCTTCTCTTAAATGAGCCGAATAGACAAATAAGAAATTAGGTTAAAGCAGTGAAGGCAAAGACTGTCTCTCACGTGGATATCACTTTTGTCTCCAAGAAGCAAGGACACCCCCCCGAAAAGTCCCTTGCATTGCACAAGCAATCCCCTTGATTAAAGTCCTCAAATTTAATGTGAAGAAGTTATGTCTGAAAAAACATTCCCCTAGTGGGTGAAGTATGAACCAATGGCGTAAAGTATGATTTAAAAAATAAAGATCTCCCCATGTCAATTCATATGCACCAAATTTGGACTAAGCCAAACTAACGGTTAGGAAAACATATCCGAAAAACAGTGTTTTTCATAAAAAAAGCACCTCCCAGTGAGTAAAATATGAACTATTAGAGTAAAACAAGGTGTATTAGTTCTGATTAGGGTTGCGTGGTACAATCCCTTGTTTGCCACTACCAATATTAGAGCGAGGCTGATGCTGTACTCCAATGGGAGCTGGGTGTTATCATTGTGGGAGGGGTGGGGATGGGGTGTTAAATATACAAGATTGATCTCCTTGAGTCGATTCATCTGTACCAAATTTGGACAAATTGGAGCAACAGATGAGAAATTATTGCCCCAAAATCTTTTGGCGATAAAAATCCTCCATAGTGTCGGAAATATACACCTGGCCTTTCCCAAAATCAACTCAGTTCTTCCTCACACTAAGGTCTATGTGGGAATGAAATTATCCAAGAACGACCCATGAAATACTTTTTGAGTTATCGTGTTAATAAGAAGGACCTGCAGTGGCAATGATGATTCCATAATAACGCAACTTTTTGAGGATTTAATTTGTAAGAATTGTACATTTACTGAATGAATATAGCAAATCTGCAATGAAGTCAAATTAAAGTTACCACTTTACAATGAGATGATCCTCATGCAGGATTTATAAATGGTTTGTAATCATGTTATTAATTAGGTTATAACCACATTATGAATCATTTATAAATCATCAATAAAGTTATGAGCAATGCAGGTTCACTATTTGGCAAGAAACAGGTCACTGATGCTTTCACTACTTAATTAGTTTACTACATGTAAACCATTTATAGATTGGTAGTTTTATAACACACTACTATATATATATATATACACACACAAATATATACAAATATATATACAATTGTCCGTCTGCTTCTTGAATACATTTTAATACAAATCTGAACTAAAATGGCCCTCAGTAGATTGCAGAAACTTCAACAAGTCTGTTTAGCCTGCTTGACCCATCTGCCAGCCACGATCTGTGGAAATTGGTTCGGTAGTTTTTGCCCCTTTCACAGAAACGGTTTCGTCCAGATGCCCTACCCGTCCACTTTCGGCGTTCGAGATCTCCGCCTGCTGTTTTTTTCTATATTATCGAATAACTAAAAAACGCAAGATGAAAACATAACCTCCTCGGTAGAGTTAATTATGGTAGATTTATTTCAGTAGAAATGCTGTCTCCTGCAGTGAAGTTCTTAAGAAATCTTGGAACTGGATCTCCAACAATTTCATTTTTTGCTTGGCCCCTGCAGTAACTTTCAACCAACTTTTGAGATTTTGTTCTCAGGACCAAATTGGCACAAAAATATCAGATTCAACAGGCAAGGCATTTTCCTGTTCAAAGTTTGGCAGGAGGTTGGTGCAGTTGTCAGGGAGACTTTCCCTAAGTGGGAAGAGCAGAGCTCATTCTCCGCTGTCTTCCTGTTGGACAAAACACTAAATTACTACTCACCGCATGACCTTTGACCTACCTGTGGGAGAGGCCTATGGGGCAGATGAAGCCCTCCTTGATCCTTATGACACATACATTAAGTTATATTAAACTGAAATAATAACAAAAATGTGTCCCTGTATGAATTTATAATCCTGTATTTTTAGGAAGTTTGTTGGACTTCTTAAAAGATGGCGAGGGGCAGAATCTAAAGCTGCCGCAGCTGGTGGACATGGCTGCACAGGTGACACAGATACACGATGACAGACTTAAACGGAATAAATATTTTCTACATACACGTATTTTCTGTCTCCTGATATCTGTCTGAGCTCTTTCTGTGTCGCTGTGCTGATTGCAGATTGCGGCTGGAATGGCGTACATCGAGAGGATGAATTACATACACCGTGACTTGCGAGCTGCTAATATCCTTGTTGGAGACAATCTGGTTTGCAAGATCGCTGACTTTGGCCTGGCCAGGCTCATTGAGGACAATGAGTACACTGCCAGACAAGGTGTGTGTGTGTGTGTGTGAGAGAAAGGGAGAAAGAGGCTGCATGCACACTGATTATGAGTGTCTGTCTGCCTCCGGACTATATTTTTATACATAACCTATCCTAATTATATGATTATGCATCTTTACTGTGTTGCCATGGTTTCAGGAGCTAAATTCCCCATCAAGTGGACGGCTCCAGAAGCTGCACTGTATGGACGCTTTACCATAAAGTCGGACGTCTGGAGCTTTGGCATCCTGCTGACCGAACTCATCACTAAAGGACGGGTGCCATACCCAGGTACTAGATGAAACCTGCTTGTTCAGTATCAGTAGTCATGTTTTCAATCCAAACAAACTGCAGTTCAGCACTGGATGAGTTAAGGGCATTAGTGCCATGTTCAAAGTTTTTCAAAAGTGCAGGGAAAGAGGCAGGAGACCAGCCTGCTTGGCAAATCAACACACACATCACTTATATTTACAACATTCCGTATTCATCCTTACTTCAGTAAAACACGGTTATTCATCAGGAACTAGGCCTACGCTTTTGTCCCCGACAGTAAAGGGTATATCCCCCTGATTAAATGTGACTCATTAATAATCTCTAACAGTCCACACTGACTCCACCTAACTATTTCTATGAAGTCGGCAGAATGCTCTAAGATCAGATCCCATAGTGACTCATTGATGAAGATAAATACAGGTAAGTAGTTTTTTTTCTGAGCTCGGTAATAAAACAAGACAGATTTCCTTTGGTCCGTTCATACGAGCTGAATTTAAAGACGCACACAATTGGACTTATGTTTGTGAAGTAACGGTAAAAAAAACATTTGATTTTGCAAAAAGAAAAGCTCATATATAGAGCTATATCTAACCCTATATAGATATAGATATATACTCATGGCTAAAATAGGAGCACCACATACAAAACAGAAAAACAAACATAAAATCACAAAATTCTTCACACGATAACACAAAAACTATTTCATGGGCCATATTCAAATGTTAAACCCAAATAGACCTGTGTGCGAGGAAGACTTGACTTTATTTTGGTAAAGGTTGGATTGGGAGAGTTTGGGGACAAAATTTAATTAAATTTTGGAACCGTTCGATTTAGTCCAAATTTGGCACACATGAAATGAATCAAGGAGATTTATGATCATATTTTATTTTATTTTATCATATTTTACTCAACAACTTCATATTATACTCACTCGGGGGGGCTTTATACGGAAATCACTGTTTTTTAGGACTTCACATTTAATTTGTGGAGATCAATCAGGTGGATTTTTTTGCGACACAGGGGATTAGGGCTCTTTGGGGAAACAACCTTGCTGTCAGGTACGACATTGTAGACCTCAAGACTCAAGACTCAGAACCTTTCATAATACAATGAATTCATTAGGTTTATACATTGCTGTTAAAACTATATTATATGTATACTGGATTCTTTGGTACCTTTACATTTTATTATGATTCTCTCTACTTGATATTTTCCAAGGATCTTATTTTCCTTTGTTTTTTCACTTATAACCATATCCAATGTGGTTTGGTTTTAGATCGTTTTTAACTCCTTCCGTCTCCCCTCTCCTGTGTCCATATTCCCCCCTCATCTCTTAAGGCATGAACAACCGTGAAGTGCTGGAACAGGTTGAGAGGGGCTACAGAATGCCTTGTGCCCCTGGCTGCCCTGCCTCGCTTCATGAACTGATGCTGCAATGCTGGAGACGGGAGGCGGATGAGAGGCACACTTTCGAGTACCTTCAGTCCTTCCTGGAGGATTACTTCACCGCCACAGAGCCGCAGTACCAGCCTGGAGAAAACCTGTGACCAGAAATGTGTAGGGACAGACGTGGAGCAATAAAGGGACAAACAGAGATATAAAAGACAGATAGATAGATGAATCATAATGGAAATATACAGAACCCCTTAAAAGATAAACAAAACGAGATTCAAAAAATGTTTTTGTTGTCTGTACCCTTGATCTTTAATTCAAATTATACTCAAAAATCTAACCTATTATTAATATACTTTCACTGATGTTATATAATTAAAGGAAAACATTACACTCTTAACATGAAACAAATATTTTCCTCAAATATCTGCTGGTAGTGCATGGAACCATGTCTGTTGACAAAATGTCCAGGGCATTTAGAGGAAAAACAGCCCCAGTGCATCAGAGATCCACCACCAGACTCCACAGTGGGTATGAGGGTCTTTCTCCATGACCTTGTTCTACTGAAAGTCCCAGTGGTGTTTGTCAAGCTGTAGGAGTGTTAGCTTGTGGGTGGATGACAGCAGAGGCTTTTTTCTTGCTACCCTCCCAAACAGCTGGTGTTGGTGTCGGCGCCATCTAAACGTGTTTAGGGAGACTTTCTGACCGCTGCAATTCTCTAGCTGTAATTCTTGGAGAATCTTTTGTCAGTCAAACCATCCTCCTCACAGTGTGTGGGATCAGGTTGCAGTCACATCTGCTTCCAGGGTGATTTTTAACATCTCCAGTCAATTTAACTTTCTTGATTATTGATCTGTTTAAAACTGACATTTTTGAGCTGTTCAGAGATTCTCTTGTCTCCCTTGCCAGATTTGTTCAGCTCTACAACTTTTCTTTGCACGTCATTGCTGTGTTGTCTGGTTTCCTCATTGTGAAGAACCTCAAAGAGAGTTAGTCTTGTGTCACCCCATATTTATACCCCAGTAAAACAGGAAGTCATTGTTCAATACTTGAGAGTTTGCTCAAACAGGTTAACCTAAAAAATATGAAATAGGATTGGAAATATGCTTCAGTTAGAATCATTTTGGCACACATGTTTTCCAGGAAAATATTGGTTTTATGTTGAGAATTTGTTTTTCAAACTTGAATAAAAGGTTAGGTTTTTGTGAATAATTTGAATGAAAGATAAATGGTATGGACAATAAAAACATCTTTTGTATCTTATTTTATTAAAATTTTTCCAAGAATGCCAATAATTCTGGAGGGTTCTGTAGATGCAGATACACGATGCTATAGGCATGATATAGTACTGGTGCATGCTTTGATTGTACTTGTTCCACGTATGTGCAACCTCTCTCTCACACGCACACAATGATACATATCACTGCATTGTTTAGTTGCTTCAAGACAGTTTCCTCATTTTGTCGCTGACAGCTGCAGCGTCTTCAGGACCGATCAGTCAACCATGTTGCAGTCGGAGCTCTGCTGGTCAGGTCTTGCAGTGATGTTGCTTTACTCTGTAACCATGACAACAAGGAACTGAAAGAAAATGTAGATGGTTGTGTTGAGGTGGGGGGAAGTCGAGTTGGTACATGATCGCTTCCGCTGCCATATTATGTTCTGGTTCTTTGATTTCTCTGTCGGACAAAAGAGATTTAGTTGGCCAACTGTTTGATATGGGGTGAAACTGATTTTGGACCACTGTAGGATTGTTTGGTAACTGAGTAGATGATGTAGACACTCCTGTGCAACATGCCTCCTCGTTCAAAAATATGAAAGAATGTTAGACTGATTGAAATCAGATATAAACATGTATCTGATATCAAATATGCACCAATGTGTGCCTTAAAATGCTTTGAAGGGTTTGTCCGATTTAAGTGCCTTTAAAGTTCTTCGTCACGTCTGTGAGGTGGAAAGGAATGATCTTTGTTTGTTTGTCTGTTTTTATTTGAATGAGCCAACTCTTTTCTTGTTTTAATTTAACTCAGATATATCTGATGCACCACAAAAACTTCTGTATGAGCATGTATACAGTCTTCATCCATTTGGAGCGTAGAGAAAAATGTTACACATTAATGGGAAAGAGCAATGTCTGTTGTTCAGAAAATGTAACCTTTATGTTGAGATTGCCCTGTCAAATTATTGTAATAAAGATCAAATATCTTTTCCCGGAAAAAGGCATCTCTTATCCGATGGGCATTTTCACATTAAAGCTGATTTGTTTGCTGTTTTTTCACTGGTAATATCAGAGACACACAATAATCAGACAAATGCACAGAATGAATGATCATGTCCTTGTGTTATTGTTCTTTTTATTATTTTCCTGATGTGAACTTCTAGGGCTCATATATTTGAATATTTATACCTCACATCATTTGCTATTCAAGGTTTTTTGTATTCTCAACGTCGGCATGTATTGTTTGTAGTCGCACCAAACACTTCCCATAATATACAGTTACAAACTAATGGAAGAAAACAATATTTCTTGTTAAAATGTTACTATATAAAATTGTGCATTCTGGCCGGTGTGCACAGACAACATGCTGCTCCTCATTATGTGACAGCAGGGAGCTAATACAGAGTTTTACTGTATTTCTGTGTTTATAGGAGTCATGGCAGCTCAAAACTTGGACTTTTCAATATCTTATTCAATACAGATTATCACAACTAACGTACAGTAAAGGCAGTGCTTAATTCATATTTGACAAATTCATATTGGTCAAAATTGTTACCAGTCTGCATCAAATGACATCCACAAATGTTGCAGATATTATTGTTGCCGCTGATCCTTGGTCTTAAAAATTATTTTATTGATCATTTTAAAATTTATTTCACCCATAGATCTTAGTGCAAAGGAAGAACTGGGTTTATTTTGGCAAAGGTAAATTGAATATTTCTCCCACTAGGGGGAGGCTTATCTCCAAAATCACTGTTTTTTTGCTGACTTCATAGAAATAGTCAGGATTAGTCAATATGGATTGTTTGAGATTATTAATAAGTCACGTTTAATTTAAGGAGTTAAATCAGGAGAATTTCTTTCTACAACGCAGGGGATTGGGGGCTTTTTGGGGATGTACCGTTGCTGCCAGGGATGATAATTTAGGATTTGCTGCTATGAATTCAATGAAACAGACAGCATTGTAGTGTGTTGGTACTGTAGTTGATACACGCAGATTCCATTATTGAGTGGATTACAGTGGGGGGGGGGGAATTGGCAGCCCTTCTATAAGTTCTTTATTGCTATTTTCTGCAAAAACGTTTGAATGAAAGTGGTGAAAAAATGATTTTTTTTTTGTCTCCGAAATAGATAATACTTTCGAGCAGTATTTTTCCGTCATAGTTTTATTATATGATATAATTAGTTATCCATTGCACTGTGAACTACTGTCATTCCTCCAAAAACTTCTCCTACTTCTCTCTTCGTCTTCACTCACACTCACTGTCTCTGTTAAACTACATCTCCCATAATCCTACACGTGTGAAGTGAGGCCAGTTACGGGTGCCCGGATGGGTTTGACAGCCAGGCACGTTGTAGAGGCTCAGTGGCGTCTGGGGCGCATCAGAGACAGAGAGCTGGAATTGCAGAGGCACAGACGCACGGCTGATTTTCGCCTCCTGCATACCGGGGCGTCCCGCGCCTGTCACCAAAACCCCAGCACGGGGCACGAGCGCAACCATGTCAGCACATTAATTTGGTCAAAGACTGTGAACCAACGTCCCAACTCCCAGTTTTTATTTCGTTTCTACTCTTTTTGTGTTTTCACATCTGTCTTGGTGCAGATATTGGTGTGAGCCAGAGGAGCGGTTTTTTCTCTTGAGCCCCACGAGACGGTGGCGCGCGGCGACAGGAGGAGACAGCGTTTACACTGATGAGGGAGGACTGTCTCCCCACGACGCGGGGAGCCTGGATGAAGGGGAAACGCTTCACGCGGACGGCTGAAGCCGTCAAGTCAACGACATCTCCGTGACCCGTGCGAGGAGGGGAGCGACGCACCGCCACCGCCAGCCGCGCGAGCCAACAGCGTTGACACGGCAACAGCTCCAGCAGCCAGCGCGAGCCACCAGACTCTCACTCTCTCCCACGGTGAGTGCGCGTGAGGCGTCTTGTGTGTACACGACACCGACACTTTGCCAACAGCATACTGTCCGCTCAGCCAGCTGTGCCGCGCGTTTATTTTAGAGCTATTAACGTGAACGTCACGAGCGCAGCAACCCGCCGCTGAGAGTATGGCGCGTGTGTGGGGAAATGTTGAATGATGAGTTTCGAACACACGCGCACGCACAAAAATACGTAATGTGGTTGAATGTGCGCACAGTAAACCCAGTGCACCCTCACCTGTTTTTGATTATTTACATTTTTCTCACCTATTGCTCCCACTCTCACTGGAATCATTTACAGTAAAGGCAGCTCCACAGACACCAGTCTCCACACGCACACACGCACCAATTTTGACTTATTTGCGGTCTCCACAGATTGTGGGTGAGTTTCATGGGACTTCTCTAATAGTGAATTTACATACCAGTGACACATACCAGAGGTTTGACTGCGAGCCCAGCTCCTGATGATAGACAGATGTTTGCTTTCTATCTAAACATGGGACGGCGAGAGAGACCGAGAGAGAGACAGAGAGAGACAGAGAGAGAGGGAGAGAGAGGGAGAGAGAGTGCGTCCATCCATGCAGCCCCGGGGCTTTCCAACCAAGCAGTCCCCTGAGTTGCAGCAGCAGGACGTCCTGCAGTAGCATCAGGACTGTGTGCTGGAGAGAGGTATCATGGAGAAGAAAGATTGCGTGTAAAACTGAAGCAGAAGAAAGGGAGAGTGAGAGAGAATTCAATGTCGACGTCTGGGCAGTGACAGTTGGTTATTTAAGGGCTCTTTTGAGAAGTGTACAGGCTGTCCTAGTGCAGGTGCCGTTAGTATGCAGAGTGATGCTCTGTCTGTCTGTCTGTCTGCCTGCCTCACTCTCTCTCTCTGTCGCTGCTGAAGAGTGAGTTCTTTCACTGGTGGGTCCACTTGGACACAATGAATAATTCCAAGCCTCTGAATGGTGGACAGAATAATGGTCTTACCTTGGCATGCAGCCACTGTCAGTCAAACTTGGTCTTAAGTGTGTGTGTGTGTGTGTGTGTGTGTGCGTGTGAGACAAACAGAATGTGAACATATAACAGCCCATTGTGCTTCCTACCTGTGTGAGCTGGGCTAGTTGTCATAGCAACGGCCTTGTAGCTCCGCTGATGTTCCTCCTGTCCTCACAGGCAGGGTCAGCGCACCTAACGCACCGCACCTCGTTTTGAAACTCTCTCCCTTCCTGTGGTTTCGCGTGTCTGCATGCAGATGTGTACATCCAGGTGTGTGTTTGTGTCACTGCATGTATGCAGTGGAAATACCTTTTGTTTGCACCTTGCCGTACTCTCTGCCGATGTGACAGCTCAACCAATCACCCGTTCCTCTCCCTCTGCCTATCAGCATGAGAGGTTGCCACAGTCAGACATTCTCTTGATGTGGAGGTTGTCATGCAGATGGAGAAGATAAAATGGACACCCTCATTCATGTGATCACACACACAGACACACAAGGCATTGATCAATGTGTTAGATTTATTGTATCACACTGAATTGATGGTGTTTTAGGGACTTTTTCTATGTTTGGGATGGTCCAACCTGTTGAATTGAGATTCAGAGGAGGGATTGTTTATAGATGATTGATCGGGTCTGAGTGTGAAATCTGACAGAACAAATCGGATATTGCAGCTCTTCCCATGCAAATATGACCTCCAGACAAAACTAAATTAACCTAAATCAGACAGGTTCTCTTACCAGAGATTGGACCAGCACTGTAAAAAATGTCTAAAATTATGGTTAAAAGAAAAACTTAAATGGCAACAGTTAAAGTTAAAACTCAAAACAGTATATGATGTCATAGGATGAATTCCTGCAGTGATTCAAACAAAAAAAAATTACAGTAAAAGTACTTTTCTGTCTAGATGATGGATTTTGCAGGTATATACAATTAAATTTACAGTAAAAAAAATCCTTAACCATTTAGTTACAGCATACTCTAGTTTCTACACTAACAAGTTGCGAAAAATATGGTATTTTTTTAATCATTTCAAGGTAAAATAGAAATGTTTTGTTTACTGCAATTTTGTGTAATTAACTCTATAACTGTAAACTGGTTGACATATTGTTTTTTTTATGGTAATCTCCCATAATGTCTTAAATAAAGAAACAGTAAATAACTTTATTATTTATGGTATGAATATGAGTAAGATTCAGTGTTTTAATGTGAAACGACAAACCTTTGATAAAACTAACAGCAAACATACCACAATGACTCAAGCACGAAATAACAGTAAAGAATATTTAAGTCTAAATGATGGATTTTGCTGGTATGTACATTCAAATTTACAATAAAACACAACCTTTAACCATTTAACAAGCGCCTATTGTTGTTTTACAGCAACAATGTGCTTTAAAATATGGCATATATTAGTGAAATAATTTCAAGGTGAAATAGAAATGTATTATTTACTGTAAATTCTTATGTAATTTATTATGTAACTGTGAACAGTTTGACATTATATCGTTTTTTATGGCAATTTACCGTAATGTCCTGTACATGGTGAACATATTTTTGCTGTAAAATTCGGGCAACCACAGCTGCCGGAATTTCACCGCAAATGATACATTATACTTTTTTTTTTATACTGTGTGTTCAGTCACTCATTCTCCTAAAACAACTCCTCACTGCCACACAGCATCTAATTTCATGAATCTGGCTTCTAGCGGGGCCCGAGATTTGTCTGACGGAACAAAGAGCCGTTTCTTCTGCTGCTACAGATGTTTTTATGAAAGTCAGCCTGAGAAGTGAATCCTGATATTCCCCTTTGAACTCATCACAACAGACATTTTACTGCCATTCAGGAAAAAAAGGGAATGTGTTCCAATGTTGTGAATGAGTCAGGCCATCATTACTCACGTCTTGAAATGCCTTCCAAAATACATTAGACATTGATTTTATGGCACAGACTCACATTCAAATCTTATTCACAGTGACAAATGTGGATGCTTAAAGCTTACAGATATTTTCTGATGCCGTTAAACTTGACATTTACCTGCCAAATGATAATCTTCTTGTTTCCAAATCAGTTGTTATAGTGTCCCGCAACAACCCATTTTATGGGCTCTATGACCTCTTATGCTAATATTATGTGATAAAATATTTAAGAAACATTTTATAATTTATAGTATTTTCCATGATGCAACAAGTAATTTGTCAGTTTGTCCTTGGAGTGAAGGGTCTCAACTTTTATGACTCCAATTAATCTAATCTAATCATCACCTGAAGCTGTAGAGTGAAATAAAATTCATCACACACACACGCGCACACACAGACACACACTCACACATTGTTTAGCATAAATGTGAGTTTGTATGCTCCATTCTGTCACCTCCCACATGATACATTCATAAAACGGCTCCTTCGTTCTAAAGGCACTGACTCAGTAGCTGACTGATCTCCCTTTCCCTTTTCTTTCTATTCCTTCACTTTTTTAAACCCTCTGCTCCCTCCTATAGTCGCTGTCCTTCCTCCCCTCCTTTACTTTATGTCCTTCCTCACCTACCTGTTCTCTTTTTCACACCCTCCCCCTCCCCACATGGCTGGATGCAGCCGGTTTGAGTCTGACAGTAGAGTGGATGCTTCGACCCCTCACCTCTGGAGGATAGAGGGAGGCAGGAGGAGAGTGGGATGATGGAGGGCAGTGGGGTGGAGGGGGCTGAGGCTGCAAGAGGCGAGGAAGAGGTCAAAGAACAGGAGGGATTTGTGAGGACGGAGATAGAGGCGAACTGGGGGAAGGGATAGAAAGAGAGAGAGTAAGAGAAAAGGACAGAGGGGTCATGAAGGAGACTGAGTGATAAATGAATGGGAATGGGCAATATGGATGGACGAGGAGCGCAGCAGAAGATGAGAGGGAGACGGTGTGAAGCTGTTGTGTACCTCCCTAACAAGCTGGACAGAATCAGCTCAATTATTAAAGAGGAGCGAGAGATGGGGAAAACACGAAGACGCACATGCACCCGCTAAACATCACTTGGTGTCTGACACACTCTCATACACACACACGCACACACACACACACACACACACACACACACAGATCTGCAGATCAACATACCTGCACATGCACAGAATGTCTGATTTTAATGTTTCCTCTCCTCGTGTATCAGCGTTTTCTTTGTTTTATGCAATTTGTGTGTGTGCGTGTGCGAACACAACTGTCTGGGTTTGTGTGTTAAAAACAGTGAGTCACAGGATAAGCAGAGACTTGTTAGTGATTCTCCTCAACACCCACTCCCAAAGAGACAAACACACACACACGCACGCACACACACACACTACCCAATTGGACTTCAGTGTCGTCGCAACATTCCACCGGCGGGGCTTGAATGCTGTCCCATCAATATGAACAGATAATCAGAACACTAAGGGGTCTCTCTTTACATGAATATGGGGTGTCCCTTCATTTTTCCTCTTCTTCCCTTCCTTTCCCTCCTTCCTCTTCGTCGCTCCACCCTTGTTTCTGGTTCTCCTTCTTCTTTCTCTTCTCCCTTCCTTCTCAGTGGAAGTGTATGCCCCCAAGGGACGAAGAGATTCGCTACCTTCCAGGAGAGGAAGAAATTGTGTGTGCCTCCCTCTGTTTGTCCTCCACATGTGTGTCTGTGTGTGAGAACACACACTTCCTGAGACGGAAAGAGAAAGAGAGAAAGAGAGAGGCATAGATGAGCAAGTTAAGAGAGTGAAATCAGGAGGCTGTGGAGGGGGAGGAGAGAGGAAGAGATAAGAGCGAAAGACAGAGAGTAGACGGGGAGAAGGGGGGAAGATGGATGAATACACTGCGCATTGAGAGTGCGTATGTGTGGGAGAGAGAGAAGCAGGTAGACAGAGAGCGACACAAGAGTTTCTTATCCTCTGAGCAGAAGTAATAATTTCTTAGAGTGTGCAGAGATGTGTGTGAGCGTGCCTGATTGTGTCTGAGAGTGTTACCTCACTCAGGCTTGAGGCCAACATTCTGAGAGTTACAGTGTTGTGGCGTCGGTGTGTAGTTTGAGCAGCATGAGCGACGTGTATGTTGAGGCTGGCACTGACGAGCTGCGAGCACCTACAGTTGGAATGTTCACAAGGCGGCCATTGTTGTTCAAACAGCCAGCAGCTTTCTCCTTGGCAACGGGCGCTGCAGCAGTGTCTCCCACAGCAACTGTGGAGCAGGAGTATGGAGGGAGGAGGAGTCAGGAAGTCAGGGCCACAGCACTGAGGCCCCTCTCCAAAACACTGGCCTCAAGGTCTGAGTGAATGTCGGGGTCCAAGCATCTGGTTTGTGTGTGTCGGTGTGTGGTTTTAAAGTGCTTCTGTGTGCTCTCGCCAGCCTGACTACGTGGAGTGTGTGTCTCCATCTTTACTCACACTAGTGTGTGTTTGTGTGTGTGTGTGTGTGTGTGTGTGTTTGTGTGTGAGTGTGAGTGGGAACATATCTGCGTTTGCTCCAAAGTGATTGGTTTCATCTTCCCAGATTTGCATGCTTGTCCTTGTTTGTGCTTAGTCTCTAATGTGTTTGTGTGTGCACACATGTGCACACCCTTAGCCGTTCCCAGCTGGCGTGGTTGGTCACATGACCTGACTGAGGGGCGGCCATCAGCAGCGCCTGGAAACCGCCTGCAGGAAAGAGAGATATATGGAGAATAGAGAGTGTCAGACTGAGTTGAAGATGAGGGAGGGTTGTTGGGGAGTTGCGGGAGAGAAACCGGGGGCGGGAGGTGGGTGTGTGTGGTGGTGGTGGGGTGCTAAAGAGACGAGGGAGGGAACAGTGAAGAAGAGGAGTGTTGGGGGAGGAAGGGGTAATACAGTCCTCCTCATCTTAAAATAACTATTGCATGTATGTTCTTGCAGAAACAGTAGAGAGAGACAGACAGAGGGTGAGACAGTCAAATGGGGCTGTGTGTGTGTGTGTGTGTGTGGGGGGGGGGGGGGGTTGAGGGGTCCTGGTTCGTGTGTTTCCTGCTACTTCTCCCGTCCCCTGTGTGCATCCTTGGCTGAGCCGCCACTGTATCTCCTCTGTGTGAAGTTTGTTTACATTACATGTGTGTCTGTCTGTCTGAGCATCTGTCTGCCCTTTTGTTTGTCTGCACCTATTCTTTATGTGTTCATGCTTATGCTTTGTGTGCGTGTGTGTGTGCGTGTGTGTGTGTGCGTGTGTGTGCGTTCGTTTGTTGTTTGCTGGCTCTTGGCAGGAGATACAGCACGCACACTGATGATGGAGATCATTAGGAATTTCCTGTAGCTGGGGAGGTGGTTATTTTTTTCAAGGGAGGAGGGTGGGGGTCCAGGACTGGTGGGATGTGAGTGGGTGAGAAAGAGATGAGAGGTCAGACTGAAGAGTGAGACTGAGAGCGAGGGTGGGTGGAGGTGGGGTCTGCGTTGGGTTGTCTCTGTTTGACACACGAGTGTGCGCGTCAAGTTCAGGTTCAGCCCTGATGAAGAAGTTTGTTGGTGATAACTTCAGTGTACTTTCAATAACAGTTAACCTGTTTACAGTTTAAACAGACAGAACATAAAATGAAATGAAGTTGATTCAATTCAGACTTTTTTTTAACCCTTTAATGTCCGGCTCACGTGTTTGGTTGAGCACGTTTACTTACTGAAAAAGGTGACTGTACCTATTTAAAATATGACCCAGTGGCTTTAGGTACATGTCAAAGAGTAAGGGGCCGGGATGGAGCCCTGGGGGTTACCACAAGTCAAAAGGGCCACGGAGGAGGAGGCCTTAACCATGGCTACAGAGAAAGATCTGTTTGATACGTAGGACTTTTGTTTTGGCATATTAAAGAGTGTGAGGACTTACTAAACAGACAGGATCACTATTTTTACAGTGTGTATGCAAGCAAATCAGCCCCAGTAGGATAATATATGTGTGTGGAACATTCCTCACCCTTGTTCGCACACTTACACCTCAAGCTCTCCAAAAAAAAGTCTTTTGATTGGAGGAGTTTGGATGGGCTTGAATTTGGGCTGTTTACTTCTTAGTACTTGATGGGCTGTGATGCACCAAAGCAAAGGCAAGACCTTCAACTGCCAGACTTTACTTTATTGAGTAAATATTGAAAACAATTTTTCTAAGAGTGGGAGGAAGAAAAACGCCTGAAAGACATTGCAGTCAATTGATTGACAGCTGTGAATATAGTGGCAGATAATGTTTGTGTAGAGTTGGAATAAAGAAACGTATCATAAATCTGGTTGTAGGAATCACAACAGTTATTTTTGAAGATGACGTCTTGGCTCAGTTTTGATGATATCTTAATCTGATGTAGAATTGGCTCGGTGAAAAGTATCAGGTGGTGCTCGTCTCAAAAGGACTTTAATATTACCTGTATTTGTCAGTCATACTCAGCTGAGGTTAGTTTCACTAAGTTGTGCTTCTGCTGTGCCAACATTGCCTTCATGGAGTATCTGTTTTCCCCACCTGTTTGATCATTATGTACCAAAAAAGTTGAGGATATTATGGAATTGTCGACGCCCCCCCTACTCTAATAGCTCGTATTATACTTAATGGCTTTTCTGTGAGAAATGCCTGCGTTGCATAACCAACGCAGGCAATTGGGGTCTGTTTGGGGATGACAGAGTAGGTTTAGGTTTGAGAGTTGAATCTCCCCATGTGGCCAAATACTGTATGAGTCACGCCTCTTATTGACCATAAGATGTTTCCAAAACTTTCATCTCTGCTGTGTTTGCAATACCTTGTTTGAAATGCCAGACTTTGGCTAAAGCAGCCAGCGAGAGCCTGTCATTACCCTTTGTATGAGGCCACTGAGGGTATCTGCTCCAGTGGTAGCCTCAATACCACTGTGATCAAGCCATACTTCAGTGGATAGACAGCTCATCTCTTCAACTTCTCATCACAACTTTAGATTTATCGAGACATTCAACTTAAAGCTTTTTAAGTGAAACTATCCCTTCAGCACTCATGTGGTTGTCTGTGTTTAACAGCCCAGGGTGACAGTCTACACTGGATGGGGGGAAATTGGGATGAAACAAGATTAATCTGCGACAAAAAATGAATGTATGAAGTCGACTAGATTAATTAAGAGCGGTAACGGGTAAGCATTTAAGATCATCATATCTCAAGGTTGTGTTGTACTCATGTTCAATCTTGAGTTTTGTGTTGCTGCTCAAGTTGAAGTTTCTTTC